>PVHX01015996.1:0-30321 GCA_004024805.1 Geosciurus inauris
CAAATTTCTAAGGGTCCTTCCAAGCACATGCATCTGTGATGCTGAAATTAAAGTTCCAAATAATAACTAAAAGAACAACTGCTGTGGCCTTTGTCCTTAGGACAGTATCTCTTAGGAACTAACACCAAAAGTCACAGGAGAGATATATTGTTCTCATTGTTTACTGTGCAGATTACTGGTCCCTGAATTTAATTGATTGCATGAATTTTTCTACATATGACATCATGTGTTACATTGAAATAAGCATGATTTTATCCTTTCTGTAACAATAAATCACAAAAACTAAGGTCACTACTATTGACATTTCATGAACACTATAAATTATCCTGTCTTCAAACTTCTCCAAAAATATTACAATGGGATACTTAGAGACTAAAAAGCATTGTCCTACAGGGTTTTAGATTTGTAGAATATGATGTATGGTAATTAAAATAGTTTACTGCAATGTTTTTATTTTAGAAATTATAAAACTAAAGTGAAAGGCCCTAGAGCTAGTTACTTGCCCAATTCTCTTGATTCCTGGATCTATTTCTCTTACATGTCAGGGTATTTACATTACTTTTCAATCAAAGAACATTCTATAGGATATTGATCTTGGACTATGAAGGAATATGTGTTAGTGTATGCCGGTGACAAGAAGATATCTCTCATGAAGGGAGAAAAGTTAAGTTGACCTTCAGAAATTAAAACTATGAGATCAACACATTTTTTTTTTCCAATTGAGCAGAGAAGGACAAAATCACCTAAATGTAAAAACATACTCAGGCTGATCTTTTACTATAATCTGATTCAACCAGTTATTTAATTATCATATATAAAGAAAGAAAATATCACTAAGTATAGTTATTTATAAAAATGTAGAAGAAGTAGAGTGCCAGTGGCAAAATTTGGTAGTGCACACTCCAAACATTGGCCAAATAAGAGTGAACTAGTCAATTCAAGTTTTCTCCTTTCTTTTCCCAAACCATTTGTCTATCCCTGTATAGAATTTGACTATGGACAGTATTGAAAAATACAGACTTTGGGAAATGTATGTAAAGTAGTAAGATTATTTTGTGATTATATTTTAATATATGCTATGAGGGTAGGCCACATCTCTGAAGAATGGACACTTAATGTTAATTATCCTGACTAGAGATCAATTGTAGGATAGGAAATTATGACTACCAGAATTATGTCATAGGGTAGAATTAGGGACATTATTTATTCCCTCTGGAACCAGGAAGAAATTTGGCTTGGACTCCAAGACTGTGAAGGTTCTCCAGCAGATCTATTTGTCCCGGGACAAATGGTGACAAGCTGGGAGCCAGGCCAATAAGTAGAGTGGCAAGAGACTCTAGGATGATAGGAGGTTATGCAATAACTTTGAAGACTCCTGTATTAGCCCTGAGCTTCAGTAAAGACACATTAAAATTTACTACTTTGATCTTAACTGCATTGAAATAAAAAATACAAGAAGACTACTCAGCTGAGCGTGGTGGCACAAGCCTGTAATCCCAGCACTTAGGGAGGCTGAGACAGGAGAATCGCGAGTTCAAAGCCAGCCTCAGCAACAGCGAGGCGCTAAGCAACTCAGTGAGACCCTGTCTCTACATAAAACACAAAATAGGGCTGGGGATGTGGCTCAGTGGTCGAGTACACCTGAATTCAATCCCTAGTACCAAAAAAAAAGACTACTCCATGTTTGGGGCCACTCTAAGCTTGAGAGAATCATGTCCCCTCTCTAGTGGCCAAGATATGAGTTTACAATAGCTGTTGCAAAAGAAAGCCCATGCAGCAGTGATCTCACAACCTTTCTAGGTTTGAAGGCCGTGGTAGCAGTGAGGGGCAGATGAGAGAAAGAAAGTCAGAACACACATTAAGCAGCACCTTGACGTTGTCTTAGAAAAAAGCTGAGTATGCTTTGAGACAGGCTCATTTCTTTGATTCCAGGTACAGGACAGGTTTATAACATTTATTTTTAAAAGAATCACAAACCACTTTCCTGCTCCCTCAATACATATTGGGGCCACACAGAACTTCTAGGTCTATTTCCTGCCCTATCAAGATTTTACCTTTCTCTTCAAAATGTTGTCTGCTTTGCACTTTTCCTGCCTTGTCTATATATTATCTCACATTGATAATTTTTCTGAACACATAGACAGATACCCAAATTTGTTATTTTCCATCTTATCCATTTTACCTTTATGTGTATTTTGTTATTGATTTTGCTTTTGCTTTGCTCACCTAACAGCAAAGAGATGACATCTATTTGGCTCACTGTGGGTTGCTCCAGAGGTAAGCACAGAACCTGGCCTCTACTATCCACACACACACAAATATTAGAGCTGAGGCTACAGTTGAAGCAGTCTATTCTCACTCAACACTGGATTTTTTCTTTTCTGATTGTGTGCTTATCTTTTCACTTTGTAAATTTTATTGAGTGTGGTGTTTATACTTACTGCTTTTAATATCCATGGTAGCTCAGCCTACAGGGAGAATCACAGTTTAAACAGTATTGTAACTTCTGCCTTGTTAGTTAGTCATTATAACCATAACTTAATATTTTATTTGTATACATTGTTTGTATTTACTATGAGACTTTCATGCACCATTCTAAAATTTCATGTTTCCAAGCCTCAGAACTAAGGAAAAGACCTGGACTTCAGTATACTCAACAAAATGACATAAAAACAACCTCTGACGTGAAAAGGGCTGTCAATCTTCTTTTATCTATAATACCCCTACATAACTCCTCTTGTTTTTATGTCTTATTTTGAACTTCTACAGGAAAGTTCAAAAATTAATCATAATTACTACAGGGAGCTCTGTAATAAATACTTAAAACATTAAATATATTACACATATAATTAATAGAAAATAGGATTGCATCTCTTTTCCATGAGAAAACTATGCTACAAGGGTTTTGAGAAAATACATGACATCATTATTTAATCTGAAAATGTTCATACATACAAATTATCAGAAAAAACTTTCATTAAGGAAATTATTATAAAGATAATATCCTTATCCCTTATTAACCAGATTTATAATTTTTGCTTTTTATTTTCTTCTTTCATCATCCAAAGAAATTGAGGTTGATGAATTAGTAGCAATCAGCTATATCAAATAGAAATAAAAACTAAAAACTGAGAAAATACAGCAATTCCTTACACTGTAATGAGAAATAGTGTTTTAGAACCTTAAGATGTTATACATCATAAGTGACACCTAAAGTCAGTTGAAGTCAAACCACTGTCTTTCATCCATAGATAATTAAAATGACCCTATGTTTCAAGATGTAAGTCAAGGATTTTCAGGAGTACCGTAATCTTTAATGGCTAACCTTCAGAAAATTTTCTCCACAATCTGGGAAAGTTACTGAAAAGAAGCTTATGGACCAAAAGAGAATTTAATGGGCTCTTAACCCCTTTCAATTGAGGTACAAGATGTGGGATTAGGAAATGGAGCAACTATTTAAGTCTCTTCATTCTATTTTTCACTCAGCTCAGAAAGAGTCTAGCCAGGAAAGCACAGTCACTTGAAATTGTATGTGCATCTTCATTCTTTTGAGTACAGAACTTTCACATTTATGAGAGTCTTACTTAGGTATCTCTAGACAATACAAAAATCTCACTTTCTTATCTATAAATTAATGTATTTTAATAATATCAAAAAGAGTGATTTTAAATGTTAAAACAGTATCAGAACATTATACTGAAAGACAATAACATTCCTGCCAGGCTGAGAGTATTATAAAATTAAAATACGAATTTAAATTGTAGAAGTGTTAATTTCTTGGCCTTGAGTATGTTTAATTGTTACTAATGTGTGTTATACTAATTAAACATGCCTCCTCAATAATTATATGAAGAAGCTGCAAAGCTTTTAAGACTCCTGCTAATCCAGCACCCTCTGGTTGCATGTTTCTAATTTGTTCATTTTAATGTACCAATTATGTGAATTAAAGCAAATAAATATGTTGTGAAAAATCTCTTCTGAGACTCTGACCCACAAATGTTTTGAACCAGATAGAACAGTCCTTGTTCTAGCTCAATTATTCAGTTTCTAGAGTAGATTAAAGGATTAAAAGGCTGATTTATTCAATTGTGAATAAGCAGATATATCTTGAAGTTTAATGATTTTTAATGTGAATTCTCAGGCACAAAATCATCTTGTCCTGAATGAGTCCAAAGAGGAATAAAATCAGATAAAATGTATAATGAATTTGCCAATTTTAATAAAAATTCAATAAAAAACATACTATATTAAAAGCTAGAAGAGAATATTCTGCATGTACTATTTATTTATGGCAAGCTCTTATGACTCCATAAATGTCATGGTACAAAGGGGAGGCACATATTGTATCATATTTTTTGAGTAATAAAATAATAACATATAGATCTGGCTTTTGGGTTGTTTGCATACATTGCATATTTTTCTTTCTTTCTGTTTAGAAATAATTCCTTGTTTCGGGGTCATATTTCTTACTGAGTATATGAAGACAGGTTGGTTTCAACATTTTAAGGCAGAATATATTCAGAGTTACTGGATCTCTAGGTCACCTAGCAGATAATGATCATTCTCTCCACTTAGTAGCTTAGTAGATTTAATGGTGCACCTTCTGCTTAGTGCCTATTAAAAAAAAAAAAATACTGGCATACCTCTTTCTCCTTTGAGTAATGCACACTAGGAAAATTAAAGCTCCCCAGGTAGTAAAGCTTCTCTTAGCTCAGTAATTAAATCAATACTGATGGGAATCTGATTCAATAATTTTATTTTTTCTTCTGATTAAAAAAATGTAGTATGCCCAATAAAAAATTTTAAAACTCTAAAAAGCAAGTCACTCATAACTCCACAAACTATGGGATCCAATAAACATATTTACTTCTTTATATTTTTAAAACATGTTTGAGACCATAATATCTACAATTTTGAACCTATTTGTTTTCCTTAATATTATGACAAGAATTTTGTGAAATAATGATATTATTTATAATTTTAGGAATATATAACAGTCTACTTAATGTGTAGCAGACTGGACATCATATACTATATTATGATGTCATAAATTTTGTTAATACCTCTAGTGTTGTGCAACAAGTTTGTTTCCATTTTTCTGTGGCTGTGTATAACTTCACTCTGGATACCACTATGTTTAAATATTTGCCATAAAATCATGTATCTTGATATTTCTAAATAAGGAATATCTTTATATGTTTATTACAGATACTCCCACATGGTAAATTGTCAGTAGCTATCCCAGAGATCTTTTGATCTCCAAAATGGTAAGAAAATAAATTTACACTGTTTTAAGTCACTAAATTTGCAATAATTGTTTATAGCAATAACAGGAAACTAATACAATTAGTGATTTATATTCTTGATGGAAAACTTAGTGAAGATGCAAAGAATAAACTAGAAATAAAACATGTAAAGTCATAGTTAACACGTTGCTGAATTTTCTCCTAGATAAATCCATATCAACATGTAGATCCATCTACAAATAGATAAAATAATAAAATACATATATCCACATACACACATAGAGTGTACTATTTATGACTATTGATAATATTCTATTATGTTTTCTTCATGTAATAATTTTATAATTTCAAAGCTATTAATTTTACCACATATTCTATTTTTATTGTATAATTTAATTCTTTATTGAGAATAAATGTTGTTTTCATGTATTTTCTATATTAAATATATATCACATTGTTTTATAACTCCATATTAAATATCATAGATTAAATATCCTTTATCTGAAATGCCTGAATCAGAATTGTTTTGCATTTCAGACTTACTTATTTTTAGAATATTTGCATGTAAGTAATGAGATATATTGGATAGGACCTAAGCTTAAATGTGAAATTCAATTATTACATGCACACTGCATATACAGAGCCTGAAGATCATTTTCACAATATTTTAAATAATTTTGTGTGGGAGTGGGGCATAGTTTTATGGAGTACAATTTCCACTTGTTGAATCATGTTAATACTCACAAAGTTTTGAATTTTGTAGCATTTTAAATTCAGGTTTTCAGATCAGGAATGCTCAAACATGATTATGAATCTGTTCAAATATAATTATTTACTATAGCTCATCTTCAGAGTAGTGTTGCTAGTTCTAAGACTGCATAAATTTTAATATATTTGATAAAAAATTTCCTTCACAAATGTTTTTCTAATTTACACACTTTCAAAGAGTGCACCAGAATATTCATATTTGACAACCATTCTGTTTCTCATTTCAGTATGTTATTTTGAAAGAAAAAGTGGTTCATTATCACTATTATTTTAAAATCTTTATTGCTTAAGAAGCTGAACATTTTAGCTTGTAATCCCACAAAGATAACAAGGATTATTGGCACATATCTGTAATCCTAGTGGCTCAGGAGGCTGAGACAGGGATGACTGTAAATTCGAGGCCGGCCTCAGCAACTTAGTGAGGCTCTAAGCAGTTTAGTGAGACATTGTCTTAAAATAAAAAGGACTGTGGAAGAGGTTCAGTGTTTAAGTGCCCCAAGTTTCAATTCCCAGTAAAAAAAAACAAAAACAAACCAATAACAACAATACTGCTTTCATCACTGTTGGTACTTTGTACATTTTAATGTTTTTAAATTTGATTCACAACTATAGTCATTTCACTATTAGGGTATTTTTGATACACAACTATATAGTTGATTCACAACTATACTCATTTCACTATTAGGGTATTTTTTTTATTGATTTGTAAAAGTGCTTCTTGTGATTAAAGATGAACAATATATGTAATATATGTTGGACCATATTATTTACAATATAATCTTTCTTTTATCTTTGCTCATTGTGATTTTGAATGTATGATCTCTGGTTTTATACCTCTGATGTCCAACTGTAAGAAAAATATTCATGTTGCTCGATTTCATATTATCTTTTCTTTAACCTTAAACTCTTTAAACCATTGAAATGTGTATCTTTATATATGTGAAATGTTGATAGCTTCATTTTCTTTTATTCCCTTTTTTCTCAAAAAAACATGGTTTCATGTTCTTCTTTCTCTTCTTCCCTTCCCTTTCAGAACAATTCAGTTCTAAAGACATTGACAGAGTCAAAAGAAGTAGGGATCTGCTATAAAAAGGGGATGTGTAATGGGTCCCCCAAAAGTATCTGAGGCCAAGAACAAAGAAAGTCCATGTGTACAAGATTATTCCAGAACAGAGTGATAAAGCCTGTGGAGGTTAAGAGACCATCTTGGTTTTGTCTGGCAGAGTGCCAAAAGCACGAGACAAGTGACCCTGTGGGTAAATTGCCAGCAAGCTTGTGAAACTAGCTGAAATGTTGCAAGAAACTGCTTTCATAAGGTCCTTAAAACCATTATCAAGGAAGGAGTCTTCATGGACTAATCGCCTCTCAAAGGCCTCATCTCTTAGTACTCTCTCATTGGCCACACCTGGGTTTTGGAGTAGCCATCTTCAAACCATAGAACTGCCCTTAAGAACTGCCCATAGAACTGCACAAAAGGAGCCATAAACAATTCATAAATGCATGTGCATGGTTATGTCCCAACAAAATCTTTCTTTTACCAAACAGATGATTGGCTGAAATTGGCCACCAGGCTGTAGTTTGACAACCCATTTTATTTTAGATATTCTTTTTTGAAAATTTTTAAATGCAATTTTAAATTATAAATTTTTATTTCTTTTAACATTTAAAGCATATAGACATTTATTCTCTTTTGAGTGCCACTCTGGAAACCTCCTGTGATTTCTGATATGTAATGTTCTTAGTACTGGCATTTTCCTACATATTATATAATTTGCATTTATATTATTCTTGGTCTAGAAATTATTTAGTAAAGTTCTCAACTTCACTCTTAAATGTTAGAAAATGAAATATTTTGAAAATAGGTACATGGAGAATAATAATTAAAGGAACACAATTTAATGGCATTTTAGCACTGACAATGACATGAGCTGTTCAGCGCAGGTAAAAGAGGCTCAGAAGAGTAATCCATTGTCTTATGCTGCCAGAAATAGAGTTATTTGGAATCAGAGAGGCCAGAAAGAATTAAAGTATAGAGATTATTAACCACAATTAGAATGAAATGATTTTAGCATACAGGACAATGGCCACAGGGAATGGCTTTAGATTAAGAAGCTGAAAGAATATGAAAGAAAATATTTATATTGAAATAGAAGAGTCATAATACAATCCTCAAAATTTGGGGGAAATGGTGGAGTTATTATTATTCTTCATTTTATTTTGTTGTAATTATATTCTTATATTGCAATACAGTTAAGAACATATTCCCTACAATGGCTACATTTGGCAAAATATTGGAGCTTCCTTTGTGGCCCCCGCACCATACCCCCAGGTTTCAATGAGTGTTGGGAATGAAACACTAAACCTCTGTAGGATACTGGTTTATTTATTAATTTATTTGTGTGTTCCTATTCTCTCCAGGACTATAAAATATGTATTCATCTTCCATTAGTATTATGTTTCTTTCATCTTCTCCTGAACTTTCTACTAACTGTAAATTTTGCTTTTTTAATGTATTTTGATATTGGTTATTTGATGCAAGTGATATAAGTTGTATATTTTCTTTGAATAGTGTGCCCTTCATCAATAATAAATACAGTGCATTTGATATGGTTGGCATTAAATCCACTTTGCGTGGCATTAATATTTCTACCCATACTATCTTTTTATTTAAATGAGGCTTGTATATCTTTGCCCATCCTTTGCTCTTAACATTGTGAATATATTTTTAATGGTGTGCAATTTGATTTTGCTTTTATGTAGTATAGTTTTATAATCTTTTATTTTAGTAAGAGATATTGATGTGAGGTTTTCTTTATTATTACATTTATTTGACCATTTTAATAAAAATCCAGGAATAAAACAGTTAAACACTAGTCAGTCATGTAACTATTACCTCAAAGTTAATTAATAATCCCATTTGCAGGCATGAACTCATGTAGGTTTCAATAACTTATTTTTTTAAACTCCTGAGTGGAATTTTCCACACAAAAATCTCATTGTTGGACTTGAAAAAATCAGTCTTCATTAAAATTTATAGACAGAAGCTTATGGCCAATCAATGACTCAGGAATAGCTTTTGTGTTAAGTTTAACATATCTGGCTAGATAATCAATAAATAGGGTGGGGGTTCAAAATAAAAGCCCTGTATATGACTTGGCCCAATAGTATCCTGTAGACTCTATCATTTTACATATGTTCCTCCCACCAAAAGTATGCAATAGGACAAGAGCAAATCAGATGATGAAGGAAATCAAATGGTTTTCTTGGTGACATACTTTATAAACATGAATTATCAAGACCACAGGAGACATGAGCATTGAAGAAAGAAAATAACTCTAGTCTTTTTCTAATTTAAATCAAACTAATAGGAAATTGTTAGCTTCTTCCTCTCCATGGTACATATTTTTACTTATTCAATTACTTTCTATAACAATAATCCAGATTCAACTACCTCTGGAAAATGTTCTTCTGATTGGAAATTCACACAGCAATTCCCAAGAAGGTTAGCTGTTATAAGCTTTATGGATAAGAACTCAGTTGGTCCCTGGTTGTAAACTCTATGGCCACATCATCGATTTAGTGGCTGTATTCTCAAATTCTGTGCTAGCTGAATTATGGGGACTAAAGTTGTTCTGTCTCTGCTAAACCATATTCCTCTAACCTTTCTGAACATGAAGATGTCTAACTCCTACATTACAATCTCAAGAGACCACATTTTTTCCTAAGTGTGTACCTACTTCTTACAGAACCACAAAAGATAAGGGGGAAAATGTGAGCAGAAAGAGAGTAATTCATAGCTACAGCCACAATTCAAAACAGAATATTTGAAGGTTGTAGATTTACTATGTTCTTTTATGACTTTCTGCTATCAGGCTATTTCCATCATAAAAAAAAAAAAAGCTCCCAGATGCATAAAGTGAATGTGACAAGGCACACTACCTCAAGATGCTACAGCACTAAAGAACAGTGGAATTCCTAGAGAGATAGGCTTTCAACAAAGGAATTGCATTAGAAGAAGTAGCAAGTGATGAAGTTCTGCTTTCCCTTTTGGAAAGGTCATTACAGTGAACTTTTCCGCCTTTGTGAAGGGAGTTGGCAATCAGAAGGAAGATTCCCAGATACTGACATTAAACCCTATTGCCATCATTACTTCCCCTAGTCAGTCTGAGAGTTCATGGGAATGATGTTCCACAAGTCCAATATATGCTATACATAAATAGTAACGTAATAGCAGTATCAAATTTTTTTGTCAGGCAATTAAACTTTATGCCAAGATAATTCAATTTTGCTGCTGTTTTATTAAGTCCTATGGAAAAAAACTGAAAAGAAATCTGTTCTGTCTGGTAAATCATGAGTTGCGGAACACATTTCTTAATACAAGCTCTTTGTTCTGCTATTTTGATATATTAAATATCCAGCAACAAATTTCTGGGGTCATAAATCTACAGTGATAAAATTAATCCTATTGCTGAAGACAAATAAATATTTTATTGCAGTTTTATGAGCTTTTGTTCCCTCTTGCAAGTAGATGTTGTTTAGTGGTATGAAGACATTTTGCTTCTCTAAAATGTATTAGAAACAATATAACAGTAATAGAATTCATATCTACAAAACTGTCGTGCATCCTTAAGGTTGAAAATTCAAGAACATTTCTCACACACAAAAAAAACTTACAAAGAATAATGTGTCAAAAGAAAGTATTCAGATATAATGGTCAACTTAGTTTAGTTTATATCCTCAAATCTTTTGAATTTCAATTGTGAGTACTAATTCTATTATGTGAAACTTGTTTTGATTTTCATTTGTTTTGTTTTGGTGTTAGCAAAAAAAAGAGTTTTAGGAGACAAGAAAAAATATCATACTCATCAAGATGTAACTCACTTAACAATCAAGAATGTACAAACCTTTGAGGTTATAATGGAAATTATATATGAAACATTCAGTGAAAACAGGACTTTTTTAAGGGTTGAGAAGGACAAAGCTCAGAATCAATGCAGTCTTCTGCCATCTATAAAAAATTCAATTTGGTTCAATTCCCTTCAGGAAATTTTCACAAAAACATAAATTTGGTATAGAAAGACCAAATACCTTATTCCTTCCACATACAAGGAGGAAAAACTTGAAGCCTACATGCAGAGATTACTTTTTTGAAAATATTTTGTGCCAGAACTCAAGACTTGGCCTTTGTAATCTATCAGTCTCTTAAACTCAGAACTTTTTTATTACAATGCATCAATTGCTAAACATTAAAATACTTTTTCTAATTTGGTTCAGGCAAATGTCTACAGAAGTGTTTTCCAATATAATCTTCTCATCATGCACCTTGACCTTTAGTCATCTATACAGTACAGTCTTGAATAAGATATTACATACTGCTTTCTGGGTTCACACCCTTGAGCACCTGTGTTCAAGTTTGAATTCCACAGGTAAGGAGGAATCCACAGAAATGGGAATGCACAAAAGTACTTTATCTCTGCCAGAAAGCAAAATGTATATGCCTATATGCCAACTTTACTTATATTTTAGCAATTTGCAAAGAGTCACAATATAATTTGAAAAAAGCCATACAGATAAGAAATATGAATATAATAAGGAGCAGGGGAAAAAGGTGAACTCCCACTACTAGGCAAGTCAAGATAGCAAGGACCTGATTAACCTTTCCTACCTAAAATATGAAAGAAATAAAAAGAGAGGGAGAGGAAGGGGAGGGGAGAGAAGAGGCAGGGAGAGTTGTTTTTGAGACATTGAATATGAGAAAATGAAGGAAAGCAACCCTTCAAGATGGGAAACAAACAAGGTAAACCTTACAACTGTCTCAATTTACTGACATGAAAATAAGTCTAGGATATAATACAGGGAGGAGGAACTCAGGGAGGGCCCAGGAAAATCATTGAGTTGAGAAGATAAAACTGAAAGTCTAGAGAGAAGAAGGTGATTGGAGTTTCCAGGAAAGATAACTGGAGAGGAGAGAGCTACACCAAGAACTTCTTAGTAAGAATACCAATTTTAAACAATCAAACACGTTGTCACTTAAGCGCTGTATTTTCTATTCTGTTTTTCAGCTGGCTGTATGGCTACTCTGACCAATGAGATATAAGAAAATTCTGTCTGTTGAAATTAAAAGAAAATGTTCATAATTTTCCTACTAGGTACAATATGATGTAATCACATTGCTCAAGTTTGAGCTGTCTTATTGAATGGCAAACCACAGGAGAAAAGCAATAGGCATGTGGATCATGGTGATTTCCTCCCACAATGATAATCTGCTGAGATGTCCATGGTCCTGTTTGGGTCTCATTCATTGGTGCACACAAATTATCAATTTAAAATACATGATCTACTCAGGTTTGGCAGCAATCTTTCTTTCTACACACCCTGACTTGTGCCCTTTGGTACATCCAGCAACACAAGGTTGGAGTATGGGAAATTCTACTTAGAAGAAGAATTCCTAGAAAAAAACAAAAGACATTTTTAATTTAGAACTTGTTGACTCTCTAGGGTTTACTTGAGTATTGGAGCACAAATTTTTTCTCATATCTGATCTCAAACATATTAGGAGATTTGTGGAATCTATCCCTGAAGATGACACACTACTGCTAAATTCATCTTTCTCTCCTTTTTCTTTGAGTAGGGGGCAATAAAAGTTTGTGCTTGTTAAAAAATTGTCTAGAATATTTTGTTTATGCTTTCCTATTTCAATAAAGATTCAGGCTTTTGAAAATTGAAAGTCATAAAGAAACAACCTTCTAATTCCAATAATCAGCAAAGATATAAAATATAACAGCCTATTACATGAGATTTAATAACCTTCAAGTTTGCTTCCTGGATTTTGATATGATATGTTTTATGATCTGGAAATCAAATGATTTAAAATTTTAGAAATTCGCTTATTTTAATGAATATTTTTAAGAAGATTTTGCTTTCTAATAAACATAGGTGCCAATGTTCCAGAGCTTTGTGTAAGAAAAGCAGTCTGCTCCTATAATGATACCCCTTTTGCATGGACAGGACACCGAAAGCATAATCTCTGCTTTCTTCTTCAGAAATTTGAGCCAGGTACAATGGTACACACTTATAATCTTGATAGCTCAGAAGGCTGAGGCAACCTCAGCAACTTAGCAAGGACCTAAACAGCAAGTTCAAAATATGTTCTTAGCTTCTTTAGGTGAAAAGTTGTCCTTCTTGCTCTTTTTTATGTCTAAATTCTCATCTAGAACTTTTTTATTAGAGATAATCATATGAAATAGGTCATAAATGATAATACATTCTCTATGATAATAAAATTTCTGAGAAATAATCAGATATCAAAAAATATTTGAGTATGCTATAAATTTTGATACATCTATATAAAAGAACATTTGGCCAGAAAAACAGGAAAAGTAAAGTGAAGACCACTAGGTATCCTCTCTCCAATAGATGAACAATTACTGGTAACACTATATAAAAAATAATTTAAAATATTTGGAAGCTTTCCTAAAGTCAAACAGCAAATAGAGAAGTATTTATTCAAAATCTACTAAGTTGTGGTAAAAACAGTAGGAGTCAGTAACACTCAAGACATAATTTATTTCCTCTCACTTCCCCGGCTCAGAATAATGTAAGCTCTACACCAGTCATGTATAGCCAAGAAGATGGACTCCCTCACTCCAGGCTCCAGGCTAGGATTATAATATTTCCTGAAAATGGCAGACTATCAGTATTTCTCACCTACTTGCCCACCCTCCCTCCAGCACCATTTTGAAGGAAAGTCTATTCCAGGAAAGGGCAGCAGAAATGTTGGAGGCACTCTTTCTTTACCCTGTTTTCATTTGTAAGGAAGAATTTTTATGCCAGGTATATATTCTCCATTACAATGGAAAAAAAACTCTGAGAGGTGGAATAATTATGAGCATATTAGAGCCTAATCACACTTTCACCATATCATATGTATGTCAGAATTTCCACTGTGGAAGAAGAAAGCAGAGATTATGCTTTCAGTGCCCTGTCCGTGCAAAAGGGGTATCCTTACAGGAGCAGACTGCTTTTCTTACACAAACTCTGGAACAGTGGCACCTGTGTGCTGCCCAGAGGGAAGAGGAAGGATGTAAGAATAAAGAGCTCCAACATTCCCACCAAGAGGACTCAGGTACATGAAATGGTATGTGGAGAAGTTGAAGAGTAAGAGCATTGTTGGAAACAATGGAGATTAGGTAGTGAGCAAGTAAGCAGGGGTGTGTAGCTCTGTGTGGCAACAAAAGACAAAACATCCATAAGTTTAACAAAAATAAAAAAAGAAAACAACATTTAAGAAGAGCCTTTCTGGGGTTGAGGGAAGCCTCTGAAGTCTGGCCTCAAAGACTATCCCTGCAAACAAGTCCAACTTTAATTAGATTAGATTTCAGATTAAATTTTGTTCCAGAGTATTATCAAGAGTAACAGAGCAATCAGCAAGAAATTAGTGAAGGCTAACTTTTGGCTCTGATACAGTGCAGATGGAACAGCCAGTCACTTAACAGGGAATTGAGAGAAAAAGACCAAGAAAGCCTGGATTAAACCACTATCATCCCAAAAAGGCAGAGAGAGTTAGGGTGAACATGTGCATGCCAAGGCTGCACTCTCTGAGGAGCAACCTCAGAGAAAACAGTTTTCACTGAACTGGTTCAGTCAAGTCACTAAGAAACAAACAAATTAGTAAAAAACAACGACCATCCCAGGAGTGGTATGACAGTACCAGAGTTGCTAAAATAGATTATCAAAATATTTAGTTCTCAACCAATAATTAGTTCTCAACCAATATTTAGTTCTCAAACCATAATTGAGAATTATGGAATAAGGAAATAAACAATAATGTATAACAATATTCAGGATTGAAAGAAAAGCAAGCAGGCCCAGGAAACCACTTTTGAGAGAGCTCAGATGCTGGAATTAGAAGAGAAAGACTTCAAAGCAACTATTGTACAACTGTACATTTCTTTTTGTTTTAACCCAATATTCTCAAAATGCATAAAACCATGCATATATAAATATAAAAATATGAAATTAAAGTAGTTCAGCCCTTCATATATTTATGTGTGTGTATACCTGTAATTATATTATTGGATCTATAACATAAAGAAATGTAATATATTTTAACAAAGGAGGTCGATGGAAACAAAGCTGTGTTGTAATATGAATATGATAACCAGATCTTAACCTGAATCCACTGGAATAAAGATAAACATAAATGCTAAATAAGAAGGCTAATATTAACAATTCTATAAATACATACCTGCTCTTTGTTATTCTTTCTGCTCATTGAAAATTCATAAAATTATATGTAATGATAATTAATAGCAACATATTGTTTACAACATATTGATATATATGTACATGTATGTATGTGTGTGTATATATATATGTGTGTGTATATATGTATGGACACTAATAAAATTAAAAATAAGGGAGAAAGAGATTGGGCTATGAAGAGTAAAATTTCTATATTATACAGGAATTAAGCTACTATAAATTTGCTAAGTTAAAATGTATTCTACAAGCTTGAACAAATACTAAAGAAATAACTAAAATATACAATGGAAAATAATTTAGTAAATTAAAATGTTATGCTACAAAATATTCATTTACTGCAAAAGAGAGCAATAATGGTGAAACAGAGAGCAAAGAAAAAGATATCAGACATACATAAAATAAAAACTAATATCACAGACATAAATCTAGTATTATCAATAATAATATAAGTGTGAATGGATTAAACAAATAAATAAAAAGAGATTGTCAGGCTGAATATAAAATAAGACAAATTGTTGTCTTATTTTATAAATTGTTGTAAAAGGACATACTATTTAGATTCAAATATATAAACAGTTTGAAATTAAAAGGATAGAAAGATATACAAAAACAGCACTATAAGAAACCTTTTAAGCTATGCTAATGTCATACAAAATAGACTATAAAAAAAAGTCCTGAGAGAAAAAGAAGGTCAATCTTTCAGAAAGATATAACAATTGTAGGCATAAATGCACCTAATAGCATACCTTCAATATGCATGAAGTAAAAATTAATTGGATAAAAGGAAGAAATAGATTCATACATAATTGTGTATCTCATTTAAACTATAAATGGGATAAACTAAGTATCCCATTTGGAATATAGAACAATTAGTAGAACATCTTAAGAATTTAGACGACTGCACAAACAATAAACCAACCATAACAGGTATCTAAAGAACATCCACCCCCAAACAGCAGAGTGTCTGCTTTTCATAGGCACACATGACATGTTGTCCAGGATTGACACATAGGTTAGACTACAAAACAAGCTGTGATAATCTTTAAGGAACTAAAACCTCAATAAGTATGTTCTCTGATCACAATAGAATGAAATTAGAAATCAATAATAAGGGTAACTGGCAAATTCACAAATTTGTGGTATACAACAAACTTTTTTCTTTTTTTGTAGTATGCTTATATTTTTTAATTTGTTCTTTTTAGACAGAAATGACAGTAGAGTGTATTTTGACATATAATACATACATGGGATGAACTTATTCTAGTTAGATTTCCATTCTTGTGGTTAAATATGATGTGGAGTTACACTGGCTGTTTATTAATATATAAGAAGAGGAAAGTTGTGTCTGAACAATTCTACTATCTTTCCTATTACTATTCCCCCTCCCTTCCTTTCATTCCCCCTTTTCTAATCCAAAGAACTTCTATTCTTCTCCCTACCCTCCCTTGTTGTAAGTTAGTATCCACATATCAGAGAGAATATTTGTAGTATACTGATTTTAAGTCCTTTGTATATATACTGAGGAGTAGGATAACGAGGTCAAATGGTGGTGTCATTTCAAGTTTTCTGAGGAATCTCCATACTGCTTTCCAGAGTGGTTGCATCAATTTGCAGTTCCACCAGCAATGTATGAGTGAACCTTTTTGCCCACATCCTCACCAACCTTTATTGTTACTGGTATTCCTGGCAATTGCCATTCTGACTGGAGTGAGATGTGGTTTCAATTTGCGTTTCTCTAATTGCTAGAAATGTGGAACACTTTTTCATATATTTCTGACCATTCATATTTCTTCTTCTATGAAGTGCCTGCTCTGTTCCTTCACCCATTTATTGATTGGGTTATTTGTTTTATTGCTGTTAAGTTTTTTGAGTTTCTATATATCCTGGAGATTAATGCTCTGAGGTTCAGGTAGTAAAAATTTTCTCTTATTATGTGAGCTTTCTCTTGATGTTATTTATTGTTTCCTTTGCTGTGAAGAAGCTTTTAAGTTTGATACCATCCCATTAATTGATTCTTGATTTTACTTTTTGTGCTCTGGGAATCTTATTGAGGAAGTCAGGTCTTAAGCCAACGTGGTAGAGAGGTGACCCTACTTTTTCTTCTAGTAGAAAACTGGTCTCTGGTCTAATGACTTAGTCCTTAATCCTTTTTGAGTTGAGTTTTGTGTAGAATTACATAAGGGTTCAGTTTTGTTCTATACATATGGATTTTCAGTTTTCCCAGCACCATGTGTTGAAGTTATTTGTTCTCATTGTACATTTATAGCAACTTTGCCTAGTATGAGATAACTGTATTTATGTGGGCATATCTCTGTGTCTTCTATTCTGTTCCATTGGTCTTCATGTCTGTTTTTGTGTCAATACCAGGCCATTTTTGTTACTATAGCTCTGTAGTATAATTTAAAGGCTGTTATCATGATGCTTACTGCATCACTTTTCTTACTAAGGATTGCTTTGGCTATTCTGGGCCTCTGAATAAATTTTTAAATAAATTTCATGAGTTATTTTTCTATTTTTATGAAGAACATCATTGAATTTTAGTAGGAATTGCATTAAATCTGTTTAGCACTTTTGGTATATGGTTGTTTTTACAATATTAATTCTGCCTATCCAAGAACATGGGAGATCTCTCCATCTTCTACAGTCTTCTTCAATTTCTTTCTTTAGTGTTTTACAGTTTTCATGGTAGAGGTCTTTCATCTATTTTTTTTAGGTTGATTCTCACATATTTTCTTTTTGAAGCTATTGTGAATGGGATAGGTTTCCCTGATTTCTCTTTCAGCTGATTTGTCATTGATACCTAGAAATGCAATTGTTTATAGGTGTTAATTTTATATCCTGCTACTTTGCTGAATTTTATGAGCTCTAGAAGCTTTTTGGTAGAATTTTTTGGATATTATAAATATAGAATCATATCATCAGCAGATAGGTATAATTTGAGTTCTTCTTTTCCTATTTGTATCTCTTTAATTTCTTTCTTCTAATTGCTCTAGCTAGGGTTTCAAGTACTATGTTGAATAGGAGTGGTGAAAAGATTCCTGTCTTGTTCCAGTTTTTAGAAGGAATGCTTTCAGTTTTTCTCCACTTAGAATGATGTTGGCCTTGGGTTTAGCATATATATCTTTTAAAATGTTGAGGTATATTCTTACTGTCCCTAGATTTTCTAGTGTTTTGAGCATGAATGGATCCTGAATTTTGTGAAATGCTTTTTCTGCATCTATTGAGACATGATTTTTGTCGTTAATTCTATGGATATAATGAATCACATTTATTGATTTCCATATGTTGAACTAGCCATGCATCCCTGGAATGAGCCAACCACATTTGATCATGGTGCACTATCTTTTTTTATATAATATTCCAGTATTTCATTAAGAACTTTTACATCTATGTTCATTAGCTATGAATTTTTCTTTCTTAATGTTTCTTTCTCTGGTTTTGGTATCAGGGTGATACTAGCTTCATAGAATGAGTTTAGAAGAGTTGCCTCCATATCTACTTCATGGAATAATTTAAGGAATATTGATTTTAAGTCTTTGAAGGTCTGGTAGAATCCATCTGAGAATCCATCTGGTCTTGGGGTTTTCTTAGCTGGTAGGCTTTTGATGACATCTTCTATTTTAGCACTTGAAAATGATCTGTTTTAATTTTCTATGTCCTCCTAATTCAATTTGTGTAGATCATATATCTCTAGAAATTTGTTGATGTCTTCAGG
This sequence comes from Geosciurus inauris, assembly GCA_004024805.1. NCBI lineage: Eukaryota > Metazoa > Chordata > Mammalia > Rodentia > Sciuridae > Geosciurus > Geosciurus inauris. The sequence continues at coordinate 18,994 of PVHX01015996.1, forward strand.
ATTCTCTATTTTATTGGAGTATAGATTTTCAAAGTAGTTTCTGATTATTTTTGTACTTCAGTGGTATCTGTGATATTTCCTTTTTTATCATGAATTTAATAATTTCAGATTTTTCTCTCTTTCTCATTAGCTTGACTAAGGGCTTATAAATTTTAGTTATTTTTTTCAAAGGATCAACTTTTTGTTTCATCAATTTTTTCAATGTTTTTGTTTCAATTTCATTAATTTTGGCTCTGATTTTAATTACTTCCTGTCTTCTGCTTCTGGTGTTGATTGGTTCTTATTTATCTATGGCTGTGAGATATAGAGTTAGTTTTTTTTTAATTTGGTGACTTTGTTCTTTTAATGAATGATCTCAATACAATGTACTTTCCTCTTAGAACTGCCTTCATAGTGTCTCAGAGATTTTGATGTGTTGTGTTGCTCTTGTTATTTACCTCTAAGTATTTTTTAAATTTCCTCCCAGATTTCTTCTGCTATCCATTGGTCATTTAATACTATATTAGTTAGTCTTCAGGTGTTAGAGTAGCTTTTATTTTTTATTTTATCATTGATTTCTTTCATTCCATTATGCTCCAATAAAATGCAAGGTAGTATCTCTATTTTTTTTATTTTCTAAGAGTTGCTTTGTGGCCTAAGATATGGTCTATTTTACAGAAGAATCCATGTGCTTCTAAGAAGAAAGTGTATTGCATCATTGATGGATGAGATATTTTATGTATGTCTCTTAAATCTAAATTATTATATTTTTTAGTTCTATAGCTTGTTTATTTAGTCTTTGGAAAATCTGTCAAGTAATGAGAGAGGCATGTTAAAGTTACTCAGTAACATTGTGTTGTAATCTCTTTGATTCTTGAAATTGTGAAGGATTTGTTTGATGTACATAGCTGCTCCATTGCTTTTGGCTTAAATATTTAAGATTGTTACATCTTGCTGATGTACAGTTTCCTTAAGCAGTATGAAATGGTCTTCTTTGTCCCTTCTAACCAACTTTGGCTTGAAATCCACTTTATCTGATGTGAGGCTAGAAATACCTCCTTGAGAATGATAAGTTTTTTCCCATCTTTCTACTTTCAGTCTGTTATGTTTTTTCCTGTGAGTTAGGTCTCTTGGGGGCAGCATGTTGGGTTTTTTCTTTTTTTAAATCCAATCTGCCAGTCTTTGTCTTTTGATTGATGAATTTAGGCCATATACATTCAATGTTTTTATTGAGAAATAATTTATATTTCTTAACATTTTAATTTATTTCTGGTTTTTAATTTGAATCAGTTTCTCCTTTGAGTGATTATTTCTTTAGTGTAGTTCCTCCCTTTGCTAGTTTTCACTTTTATTTTTTATTTCTTCATGAAATATTTCATTGAGTATGTTTTGCAATGCATGCTTTCTAATTCTTTTAATTTTTCTTTATCATGGAAGGTTTTTATTTCATTTTCAGTTCTGAAGCCTAATTTTGCAGAGCACAGTATTCTTACTTGTCATCCATATTCTTTCAGAACTTGGTATATATTATTCCAAGACATCCTAGTTCATCTGGTTCCTAGACATCTAGTTCCAAGACATCTAGACCACCTGGACATCTGGTTCTAAGACAACCAGACCTAGGGTCTGGTTTGAGAAATCAGCTATTTTTGGATTGGTTCCACCTAAATGTAACCTGTAACCACCTAAATCAGCTAATCTGGATTGGTTTCCACCTAAATGTAACCTGTTTTGTTTTTTTTTTTATTTCTGGTAGTCTTTAAAATACTATTCTTATTCTGTATGTTGGGCATTTTCTTAATAATGGTGTTGTCCTGTATGCCTCTTATATTTGATTTTCTGTTTTATACTTTAGTTTTGGAAAATTTTCAGATATTATTTTATTGAAAAGATTATGCATTTCTTTGGTTTGTATCTCCAAGCCTTCTTCTATCTCAATAAATCTTAAAACTGGTCTTTTCATGTTCTTCCATATTTCCTGGAAGTTTTGTTCATGGTCTTGTAACATCTTTTATATATGATCAATTTTATTTTCTAGATTATGTATTTGTCTTCATTGCCTGAAACTCTGTCTTCCAAGATATTTAGTCTGTTGGTGATGCTGTCCAATGAATTTTTTAATTTGGTTTATTGATTCTTTCATTTTGAGGATTTCTGTTCATTTTTTTTTCAGAATCTCTCTGTCTTTATTGACATGATATTTTGCATCCTGTATTTTCTCCTTACATCATCCTTTACCTCACAGACAATTTTTCTATAAACATTCTAAGCTCCTTCTCTAACATTTCTTCCACTGTGGTGTTGATGTATTCTGTTACTGAATTACATTGGTTTATTTAAGGCAATTTGTTCCTTAACAGTGCTTAGAGAGAAATTCATAATGCTAAACACTTAAATTAAAAGGAAAAGAAATATCAAATCAAATCCAAAATTTTACCTTAAGACACTAGAGAAAAAAGAGAATCTAAGACTAAAACTATCAGAAAGATGAAAACAATAAAGATTAAAGTGGGGATAAGCAAAACAGAGAAGAGAAAGATAATACAAAAAATCAATGTTGGAAAAGAACAACAGAATTGACAAACTTTTACCTCAAATGACCAAGATATAAAGAGTGAAGTCTCAAATTACTAAAATTAAGAATGGAAGAGGAGACATGTCTTATCCTTATGGAAACAAAGAATTAAAAAGTAATAATATGAACAATAATATGTCAACACATTAGATAATTTAGAATAAATGGACAAATTAAAAAGATCCATGAGACATAAAATTAGGGAGATCTTAACATGCTATGCATGATGTACAAAGTGTCAGGAAAATTAGACAATAGCACCAAGGTTATAGAAAAGTATGTTGATAAATTCTTGAAACTGGACAAAGAATGGCTCAAGGTAGACTCTTTATAATAACACTAGTCCCTCTGGAAAAATATGTAGAGAAAGAGTGCTATACTTACAGTTCTGAGATCTCTTTTGCACCTTTAAAAGTTCTGAAAAATAAAGGAATCATATGACTTTATGGTCTGTAAAGAATAATTTTAAGTTGGGTCTTGTAAGGAAGGGGACTGGGTGGTACTTGTCAAAATTAAGATATAATTGCTTTGGATTGAAGTGTATAAAGAAATGAGGGTCTTAAATTGAGTCATGATGAGTAAGCTATACTACTACAGGCTGAGTGCAATGTTTATAATTGGTATGTGATAGTGCCTAAAACAAATACAGTCTCTAACTGCATGAAATTTGCATTTTAGTGCAATAAAAAGAAACATATACACAAATATAAAATTACAACTGTGGTAAGCATGATGAAGTAATTTGGATGAAAGATCTGATCTATACTCAATGTTTAATTTGAGGAATCTCTTGCTGAATTAGAAGTGGACTACAATTATGATAATAACAATTTGAATTATTATTTGTGCTGCATTGCTAAAATATGTAATCTTCAAAGTCCTAGATATTCACATTTACCTTATCAAACAAAATGATAAAATAATTTTCTCACAAAAATAGAAGAAAATCTGAAACATAAAGAAGATGAAGTGATTATCATCAGAAATTTTATCACAACCATAACATATCAAACATTGAGCAAATATGGATTTATCATGTGCTCAGATGATAACAGTCTCTTTTTCCTTAAGGTTGATGAATAAAGGAAAGGGAGGACAGAAACCAGATACCAAAATAATTTTCTATTCTTGTAATAAAAAATATTGGGACCAGGCACACATGTTAAATAATACAGAGAATAAACAAAGTAAATGTAGCTAATTGCTGCAGGAAATACCTGATCCTAGAAGATCAGACTGTAAGAACCAAGAATAGCTACTCATTATTCAATTCAAGAACCTCAATTCTTTATACACACCAGTTCAAAGTAATTATATCATAAACTCTAACAAGTTCCAAGCAGTTCTCCTCCTTTTAAGACCCAACTTTAAATTATTCCTTTCAGACCCTAAAAGTCAAATAATTACCACCATCAACCAAGTTTCCCCTTCTAAGGTGAAACTGTCAAGGTTATGTTTTCCATTCCTGCTGTAGACCTAATAAATTTAGTTTTGAAAATTAAGTAGCTTTTCTGCTGGTCTTTTGGGGAGTTGTCAGTTGTTACATCCCTATAACCATATGCTATTAGACTATGAGTTCCTAAAGATAAAACTTTGTATTGTGTTCTCTTTTTATATTTCAGAAAGTACCCAAAATTCACAATTTATCAGACACTAATAAATTTACAGAACCAAAATATTGCTATATCTTTTTAACCAATAACTACTAGTGGAAGAATGAAACTACATTCTCATGCTTAAGGCACTAAAGAATTAATATTTGGCTTCATTTCTTTCTTATTAATGTGGAAGTTATCTAATGGGTAAAAATGAAACAGACCATTTTAGCTCAGAGAAGAAAAAATATGCACTGGATTGTAAGAAGATGTATTTCAAACTGAAAAGAAAAACAGAATATATAGAAGGATTTTGAACTGAACTATTGATGATAAATAAGGAATCTTCCATAGAGGGGCAAAAAGATCCACAACAATATAGAAATATATTCATTCATTCAATAAATATTGTTAATAAGTACTACAGGTTGAGTACAATTTTTACAGTTTTTGTTGGGTGGTATATACAGCAAATATGTTAACTACATGGAAATGCATTCTAGTAGTGAGGAAGCAATCTTAAAGAAATACATATACAAATATAAATTATAACTTGGGATAAGTACAACGGATTAAGAAAAAGTATACTGAAGGATACTAAAAATCGATACCAGGAGACTAAATAAGCTTTGTAGAAGTCCATACATGGATTAACTTGGGATACAGAATTGTTATTTTTTACTTTACCTTTCAGGATTAGGTTAAATTTCCAGGCAAGTTGGAAATATGCAATTTTTCCAAAAATAGGGAAGAAAAATTAAAGCAAAAGAGACTTTTTCAGTTGTCTTAGATAATGGGAAAGAGATGTATTTCATCAATCTTGATTTTAATGATGTATTAGGTTTAGGGATAAAGGATTAAGACCATGTAAAACTGTCATCACTAGAAAACTTTCTTTCCACATAGCAAGTTTTAGACCAAGTTATTTTGAAAGAAACTGGAATTAGGATCTACTAGGAAATCCTAAAATGTACTTGTTGATTTAAATACATATGATCAATAAATATAAGTAAGATGTTTCACATTGCTAACCTAAAATGTCCCAGATATAACCTGTTTTATACTAATGAATTTGATACATTAACTCCAAAAGAATATACATGGGACAAAATGCATTTTAGCAAGAAACACACACACTTGCCTAATCACTCTCAGAGTTTTTTTTTTTTTAGTTAGTATTATATACATACTAAAATGTATATGCTTTATATGGTTTTCAGTATATCCTATACTTTCATTTATGGGAAAAGAAACTATATCTTAGAGAAGCTAATTAAATTGTCTAGGGTTTAAAGACAAGCAACTGACTTGTGTACATGGGTTTGAAGTCAGGTTTGTTTGGATTCAGAGTCCACACATTCTTTTGGCTCCTTTTCTCGTAGAGCAATGTTGGAATTATTATTCCTCCACAATTCATAGGCCTGTCTAATTGGGATTCTAAAAGTAAGAGAAATGAAGAAACAAGACAAACTAAGACCATTTGCCAAATAAATAGCCTACCAAAATCATTGTCACTGTCACATGAGCAAATATTAAAATGTTCATGAACACATTGTTTTAATTCGAAAATTCAGGGCAAAAAGATAGTTCCATACATTGTTGACAGAAGGGTGAATTCATAAAATCTCTAAGGAAGTAAAATTGGGGGAGTCTATCAAAATTACAAATATAGAAATACTTTGATCAAACAATTCTAAATTTCATTGTGACATGTTCATTTCCTTCTGGGAAAAGCACCCTTTTTATTCCCAGCTCTTACAAGCTTGCTCAATATTTTTGACAGGTACTCAGTCACTAGCTTGGGTCTTTTCTGAAAGAAATATCACATGGGACCATATTGCTAACTGTCCTGGACAATAATTATTGACTGGACTCCTTGGCCATCCTGCCCAGTTCTTCTGATGAATTTGCCTAAATATAATCACTTGCCTGAATTAAGCCTGAATTTATCATGTCTTTTTACAATGAGCAGTAGCAGTAGGTTATTGCTCCTCAATAGTCAGATGTGCAAATTTTCCTACTTCTCTTTTCCCTTTGTCCAGTGCTGTTGGGGGTCTTAGTATGCTCAGCATGCCCTCCAATTCAGCTTTTTCAATATGATACCTAAAAAATTAATTATATTGTGCTCTGTCATGCACAGCACAAGGAAAGGAATATTTACAAAACAAACTATTTTCTATAAACTAAGTTTCTATTAGTAACTTTCACATATTTTATTTGGTTCAAATGACATTGCATCCCTGTAAGTGCAGGCGTTATTATCCTCATTTTCCATTGAGTAAACTAAGACCTGGAGAAAGTACTTTTCTTAAGGTCAGGTGTTTAAGATGGAGCTATGATTATAGTCAGCTCTCTTGACTTTCAATTCAGTGCCATTTTTAATTAAACTTCATGGCCTCTAAACTACCTCCCCGTTAATCAGAAAGAGGATTTAATCAAAAGTTCATTTCTATTTCAGCAGCTTCAGTGAAGAAAGAAGAATTAATATATTTTCCACATAACAATTTTGTGACTCCATAGATACTATATAAATTTATTGTCAACTGGCTGTTAACATCTTCTAAACAGTCCTTTATATTTTGTTACGTTATCCCTTTTTGTTTGTTTTTGTTTTCTACCATATCAAATCTAGATCAAAGTCAAAACATGGTACTTTCTTCACTTATGGAACATACTAGATTATTTTTCTTAGTAAAGCAGTTATATGCTATACCTTTTTAAGGTCTGAAACACCGCCAATCTCTGTATTTTGGCAGCAGGTGATTTTTAAAGCCCTACAAATGGAACTTGCCATCTGTTTGATAGCTAAGGATTTCAAGCTTTATCAAAAAAGAGACAATCTGTATTGGTAATTGAGATTTATATGACCAAATCTAACATTCAAGAACTGAAATTATCTTTAAATATAACTTCGCTCTTCATCTTAGTTTTTTAAAATTTATATTGTTCCTGATGCTTATTATAAGTTCAACTGGCATGATCCACTCCATCAATTATACATACATACCAGTTTGTGTGCATTTTGAAGCGAGATGATTTTTTCCTGCCTTACATTTTCTCATTAGTGTAAAAGGTTTCCCTTTTTTAATTTTTCAAATATTCAGGAGGAGCCAGATTTCTTCCTTTATTTTAGTCTTAATTCTTTCGTCCAATAAAAATTAAATGCCTACCTTTTACCTGGCATTAGCAGTCACTTGGGTTGTAATGTTGTCTATGAGTCATGGTCCCTGATGTGATGCTGTGATGGGGCTCATATTCTGGTAGAGAGGAGAGAAAATAGAGGGAAAAAAATGTGTTACAGATCAATTGATGTTATTCTTCAAAATTTCTTTAAAGAAAATACAAAATGCAGCATGTGTGTGTGCGTGTGCATGTGTGTGTGTGTGCATGTCCATGGATATGGGAGAAGGAAAACTGTGGTACATACAGGTGAGATGATCAGGGGAGCATTTGGGGGAAAGTTTTATTAAGGCTGACACCTTAAGGAGAAGAGGAGATTAACAATTAGACATTAGAGAAGAAATATTAAGAGATGAAAGAGTTTAAGAAATGGTCCCAAGTTAAGGGAGAAAAAATGATGCTTTTAATGAATGGAATGACCAATAATATAACTAGACCACAGAAAAATTAAGGAGAAAGTTATGTAGAGTGAGAATGTTTAATGACTTCTATACCTGTGTAGAGAATTTTATTTCATGTCAACTAAAATGAGAATGACTCTAATAAATAGAGAAAGGCTTGGAAAATCAAGGGATAGTAGAGAGGAAAGGAGAAAGATACAAAAAAAGCATGTTACAGATATAGGAGATTAGCAAAGGGACAGGCAAGATATTATGATGACCCAGTCTAAGCAGAGAAGAGATTAAAAGTTTAACTTGAGAAGACTTAAAAATGAAAAGTGGAAAAAGAGAGTCAAAGGTGATCTGGATATATGTACTCTCCTGTATCAGGATAATACATTAGGTGATGCTGCATTTTCAAAAAAAAACCCCACTGAAATCACATAGTCTGAAATTCCAAACCTTATTTCTTCTTCATGCTGCATGTTGATTTGTGGATTGGCAGGGGATTCTATTCATCATAGTCACTCAAAAAGCTTTGAGCTGATGCAGCAACCATCATCCTTAACACTAGAGATCATGGTGCATTATCTCACTTCATACCAACCATTCAATACCTTAGCTATAGGTGACCTGCATCATTTAGACACATAACTCATAGGCCAAAATTAACCACATAGTTCCATCAAATACAAGAGAACCAGAGAATGCAATTCTACACATTTTCAGAAGTCAGAGAGCTGGAAAATATTTCATGAATATACTATTGTTTAATGCTATGTCTTCTCTATATACAATTGTTTTTATTTTTAAGAAAACCTTGGGAAACTTGCTGAAAACTGTTTAGATGACATGAATGACTTAGATGTTGAATTCCTGGACTATAAATAACTTCATGTTTATGAGGTCTAGTTCTTAGGACAGTCATCAGGTGAAGATGTTCCCCGAGAAATAACATTTGCATTAAGATTATCATCTGCATTATTGTCTGTGTTATTTTGGACATGGTGAAAAATATGGAATTATTGGCAAATGTCACTTTGTAACAGGAAAGGAGTATAAAGTTGTCTTTTCCAATTCATCACCATTGATGAGTCTATTTCCTTTTAACTCAAAATTTTTGATGAGTACTCTTAAAATACTAGATTCAAGGGTAGTTTCACTATATTCACTTATATATATAGAATAGTGCCTCCTGCAAAGTATATGGTTGGATGAAAATCAGTAAGGACATTTTAATATGTCACATAATACACACAGATATGATGTTAAAATTCCATAATGTGGCCTAATGTGCAATGTCTCATGTAAAATATGACATGCAAATTTCTATATGAAATGCATAGTATATTATTTAAATAATTTTGAGTACCTTACTATATTCCAAGTACAGTGTTATATACATTAACTTCAATCTTATTTATTTCTCACAACAATGAGATGTTTTTAAATAATTAAAGCTAATAAAATATTTAAAACTTAAACCTATTCTGTACTTCCTCGACTTTATTCCAGTGTTGTATTTTCCATATTGGATATACATTGACATGTGTGGCTACAAGATGCCAGTGGACAACACACTTCCAGGATAACTAATTTTACCTAACATATGTTTTATGAAAAAAAATTATTATATAAAATATAAAATGTTTGAGCCAGACACAGTGGCACACACCTGTAATCCCAGCAGCTCTGGAGGCTAAGGCAGGAGGATAATGAGTTCAAAGCCAGTCTCAGCAAAAGTGAGGCACTAAAGCAACTCAGTGAAATCCTGTCTATAAATAAGATACAAAATAGGGCTAGGAATGTGGCTCAGTGGTCGAACGCCCCTGAGTTCAATTCCTGGTTCCCCAAAAATAAATAAAATAAAATAATTTGAATTTTTCAAACTTTAAAGAAACTTATAATCTTCAAAGAAATTTTTAACTTTTTGCTATGCCAATTGCTTATATCTTTAATAGAATATGTATGTATCAGATAAGAATTTATTTTAGCTGCTTAAAAACGAAAACTAAGATACCATTGGTTTACATAAGGTAGGGGTTTTGTTTATCAAATGATGAGAAGTCTAGACTGAGTTAGGTAGTATAGTGCTGGCATGAGAGAATTGTTTTAATTCCTAACAGTATATGCCATCTGGAAAATCCCCTTGCAGAATCCATTGATTGCTGCCTTAACTTGCAAGCAGATCATTGATTTATCCCTCCATAACTTGAGCTAAGGCTACATATGTCTGAAATCACCCTAGATATTCAGGCAAGGAATTCTCCATTTTTCTGCTGACCTTGTGAATGTTCTCTGTCTGTTGTTGGAAAATTTACAGTGAAAGTTGCTCTCTTAATTTCTGAGAATTTGGATGAAATAATTTAACTGTTGAGTGGCTTTACCTGAACCATCAAAATATCAAATGCAATTTAGTCAAGAGAACTCTACTATGGACAAATAGCATCACAGGGAGCCCAAATTGGCTTGATTTTGATGCACTGAGGTACAAGCAGCAGTGGCTTGAACACTATTTTTTATTTTTATTTCTTCTGAAAATCAAATTCTCTAAACTAAGACTGATAGAACTGTCCTTTCCTCAGATGCTTTTTCAAATTATTAGCTAATCATATTATGATCATAGGCGAGTCAGGTCCTACTGGACAGTACCTTCCTTTTTAAATTCTCTCATGTTTACTTTAAAAATAGAATATTTCTCTTTATCCAAATCCCAAAATTCAAAGAGTTAATACTAGAATCTGTAATGTTCTCAGAACTTACAATTTTAGGTAAAAATAAACTTCACAATTTATAGTAGAGGTTGGAATCATTTATTTCCTGGATTAAACCTCTACTATAATTCAGTGTTTTCTGTTTACCCAAATCCCACTAGAAAAAATAATGTAGCATAAAAAGTAGTTAGATAAAACCCCATTATGAAGCTTGAAAATCAATAATTAACAAAAGTAATACTTCCTCTTTTATAGATACACTGATAATTAAAATGGACCAACCACTTCTCAAAGGAACAAACAAGGCAAAGATAGCCTCACAGTGCCCCCTAGCAAGTATGACAAAATTTCTCTCTTCAAAATTTCTTATTATAAATTAAGTTAAAACTATTTTGAAGCCACAGTCTAGTCATTCTTGGTCCTAATCACTACTGAAACTATTTGACAAATTACTGAAAAGTGCTTTGTTACTCACTGAATATTAGACAAGTCAACCAGAATAATATTCTTTGATTGCAATTTGCTGTCATACTCTAATGACTGATTTCTTTCTTATTCCTCTCTCTCCTTCCTTTCTTTTCTCCTTTCTTCCTTTTAAAGATTTTTTTCTTAGTCTGTAATCTTAAAGGTCAAAATATAAAAGTAAGTACAAAGCCAATAATTTTCAAAGTTGCTTTCACTTCTCTAGAAATTCACATTAACCTAAATCATCATTCAGTTCTAGCAAACAGATTATTTTTATATAGAACTAGCTGAATTTTATAATCTATTTATCTACGGTTCATAATTAAATGATCTCTACCTAAGGGTCTAGTCCCTATTCCACTGTCTTACATAATGTATCTGTTCACATTTTCCTTCTGATTAAGAATCAGAACGGTTGCAGCGAGTGAAATGGAAATATG
>PVHX01015996.1:30421-44816 GCA_004024805.1 Geosciurus inauris
TATAATTTTGTGCAAAGTTAGAAAAATTATGATTGTAATAATTTTTTTTTCTATTTGCCTCAACAAATATTTTCAGTGAATAGTGTGTACAGCTTCTGAAAATTTGTTTTTTTTCTGTTATGTTTGATAACATGTATTTAAATGCAACTTTTGAGAAAAATAAATAAAAATTAAAATTAAAAAAAAAAATAAAAAAAAATAAAATCAGCATACTACAGTGAAAAAAAGAAAAAAGAAATGGAAATATGTGAAAATCACAAGGCATGGCAATTACATTTTTAAACTTGGATGTGTCCTGAGCTTTTCATTCAGGTCAGCTGAGCTTCTAAGTGATGTGAATGATTACTTATGGAGTTGATATTCCCTGTGAAGCTCAAGGTGATGAGGGAGGGAGATATTTTGTGACAACCAGAAGATAGAAGCAGATATTTTGTGACAACCAGAAGATAGAAGCATAAAACAATAGTACTCCATCTTGAGAAAGTCAATAGAAATGTTAAAAATTAGCTAACTCTTCTGGGTGTTATAGAAAATTGTAGGGTGAAAATAATAGGTAGATGACATTTGATTAAATATTTAATTAAGCTAAATACACACGCCCTTCTTAATTTTGAACGTGTTCTGTAAAGTAGTGTATCACCAAAGTGAAATAGAGAAACATTTTAAACAACTCTTTCTTATGATTTTATTTAATTGATGATTTGATCAGACCACACATGACAACTAATATCACCATAAAACCAAGCCATATTTCATATTGCTATTCCACTTATTAGGCCCAGTTTTATAGACAGAGTGATGCTTAGTGTACAAATTTCCTTTGCTTATTCAGAATATTGACATTAACTTTTTGCCTTCTTGATTAATTTAAATGACTTTGGAGAGGCTTAAGCATGGTCACTCAAGGACCAACATAATTGCATTTAAATTCCTCTTGCCAAGGCAGTGTTCAAGAAGAAAACCCAACAGTGATGATGCTTTTCTGGACAATGTCAACTCCAGAAGAATGGGAGAACATCCAGGATTAGATATTGAAGTTTAGTGTGTTTTAGTTACAGGAAGCTGCTGAATAGAGACTTAGCACCTTAGCTAACAGTTTTCTTCCTAAGAGGAAAATGCATTGATACAAATGAATTAAGATTCTCATTTCCATTTTTATCGATTTGGTGAACTAAAGAATTCTGCAATTCAAAAATAGAGAGAAGAGATATGTGAGTGGAAATACATTTTGAAATGTTTAAAAATAAAAACTTTAAACTTTTTATATACATGTGCAAGCAAATTAACTTCAAATATAGTTGTGTACATGGAATTCATAGTGTTTCCTAAATCTGTCACAGCCTGTTATCCGTAATTACTCATGTGTTTACTACTTCTACTAGGCTACAACTCCACCAGGACAGGATCTGAATTGCAGTCAAATTTGTATTTCCAGTATTATACTTGGCACAACGTGAGTGGTACACAGTTGTTTAGTAAATTGGGTTGAATTGAATCAAGTTATTATTAGTAAATGTTACTACTCAGTCAGCAAGGATTGGGGATTTATGATAGATAAAACAGACACAGGCTGGCCCTGTGACTAGATATTCTGTAAAAATAAGGTTGGTTATGAGATTTTTAACTTAAGCTGATATTGGATTTTTCTAAATATATTAATGAATAGTATTAATTGATTCCACATTTTCCCTCAACTCCAAAGCGTATGGGTTACCTATTATGCAGTCACCCTCAATATTTCAGCACCTTCCCTCTTTGATAGTATGAAATAAGGAATCCTACAGAGACCATTTGTGAATGTACTTTGTCTTAATACCATATTTGTCTTGCAAATAATATGACAGGTGCTGTAATTTAGAGAGACAATGACCTCTAAGTATATCCAGAGTACTCGATACTCAGAAATCCTTTTACTGGTGCCATAGCATGTGTTACACTAAAAGAAAAAAATCACAACTGCAACATTGAATAATAATCAAACAACTGGGATTGCTAACATAATCAAAATAATTAAATGAAGGTACTCAACAAAAGAATTATAAGAAATCTCGTGCGGCAGATGAAGAGGTCTGTGTCATGATTAAGGGGTGCTTTTAAAACTGGACCTCCTGGATCAGCAGAGAGAAGTTTTAAATTAAGCTCTTTGTATACTGATGTAGGAGCCTTGTCACCGTGGTTTCCACTCTGAACAATGTGCCAAAAATAAGCTAGAAGGGACCTTAGCAAACCATGTGCCACCCAGGGTTGGAAATGAGGCAGAAATTTTGTCAGTATAACTAATAAAACCTCAAAAAAGAGAGGAGCCACTGGACCAATGTAAAGACACAAACAGTTTTCTACGATAACACATTGCCCAAAAGTAAACAAGGCTGTGGAGTGGAACACAATACATCCATAAGCCCTAAAGACCAAAAATATTGAAAATAATGTCTGAGGTATAAGGAAGTTATGAGATTCTCATTGTTTGCCCCCAATTCATCAGTCTGTTGGCACCCCTCTCCCAACACACACACACACACACGCACACACACACACACACACACTCAGGGCTAGTTTGATATGAAACAAAATACATAAATGTTTAGACTATAATCAGTTTACCTAAGATCGTTTAGCAATTCAACTAATATATTTAGCAAATTCTTCGAAATTTATATAATACACACACTCTGAGTGGATGGCATACATTCAAACCCTGCACCAAATTCTTTACCCACCTGTTTGTGCTATAAAATTTTTTTCTATTTTATTTATAAGGAATAAGGATGAAGCAGGATAATTTTCTAAAGTACATGCAGAATAGTTTGTCTAAAAATCTTATGTAGCACAAAAATGACCTATATTTATGTTAGCAGATAAAAACAATATTCTTGGGAGTATATTATGTTTATTTCTTTTTAATATTATTTTAAAACTTATATTGACGTGATGAATGCACATAATTTTGTCATATATTTTGTAAAAGTTAATAAAAATAGTAACCCTCTCCACTTCTTTTTCTGTTACTCAAAACCCTCTCCCAAATGTATTACTTCTTTTGGAATGTGCCTCTGTAATTTGACATTATTTTCTTTCTATGAATATTTCTTCAATCATTAAGGTTAGATATGATGACTTTGTTTTGTTATGGTAATTAAATTCTCCCTACCCTCAGTCAAACACAAACACTATATAAATACACACTCACACATACACACACATACACACTTTCATTTCCCTTCCCAGTGTAGTTACAGAATTTTTGAACTGAAAATCAGAGTTTTAGTATGACTTTATAGTATATACCATGACCATATTTCTTTTCTTCTACATTTTCCCCACAAAATTAATAATTGACTCTTTTTCCCTGATCCCCAGTTTTCTTTGTAGTCATTACTTTATTTCCCAAGTGTTTCAATAGTATTTTTTTATTTTACTAATTTGTCTTTTAGTAAATTTCCCAGTTGACCAGACCATTTGTTTGTTCGTTTATTTGTTTGTTTTAATCTATGGTGGTATGCAGCTCTTCATCCTCCTGCTCAGGCCTACACTGCCTTCTTTCTGCATGTCCCACACAGTAGTTATTTGCAAATCCACTCCTCTATTGCTCTGGATACTGTATTTGCCAGATCTGTGTACTGCTCAGTCTTAGTTTTCTCCCTTGTTTGGCTAAATAAAGGATATCTTGAAGCCTCCTATACGAAACATTATTAAGAAATACAAACTTTAAGAACTTGTATACTTGAAAATGAATTTATTTTCACCTCACACCCTATTGATAATATGCCTGAGAAAAAAATTCAAGGTTGAAAAATAATTTTCCTCAGAAATTAAAGGCCATTACTTTCACTATTTAATAACATTCAATATTTTAAATTAAGAGACTTGACGACAATTGGGTTCTTCTTCATTGAATCTGGTCAAATATTTTGCACTTAATAATTGCTCTTCTCATGCCATATTATAATTTGGGTCTTAATTGTCCCCCAAAGGCCCATCTGCTAAAGGCTTTGTTGGCAGCCTGTGATGCTGTTGGGAGGAGGTAATACTCTTAGGAGGTAGGGACCAGAAGAAGGAAATTAGATCACTGGTGGCATGCCTTTGAATTGGATATTGGGACACTAACCCCTTCTTCTCACTCTCTTTGCTTCTCAGATACCATGCAGTGAGCAGCCCCATCCACCATGTATTTCCACCATGATGTGCTGCCTCACCACAGGCCCAAAGTGATGGGGCCAAGTGATATGACACGACGCTTCTGTAAGTGTGGAACAAAATAAACCTCAACTCCTTTAAAGTTTATTTGTTTCAGTTATTTAGCCTCAGCAATGGAGTAATGACTCACATACCCCAGAAGCTTCCAGAATTATCTCTCTTTTATTATTACTTTTAGATTTCATTACAGATGTAGGTTTGTTGCTGTTTGGCATCCAGTGAGCTTTTCCAATCTGAACACGTATGCTCTTCAACTCTGGAAATTGTCTTATAATTTTTCTTTGAAAGCGTTTCCCCTTTATAGCTTGTTTTCCCTTTTCCTAATTCCCTTAGGCAAACCTCTTGGAACAATTCTTTATCTTTTCTCTTATTTTTATTCTTTTCACTTTTTTTGGTTGATTTTCTGGTAGGGATTATTTCTTTGATTTTCTCTTTCAAGTCTTATATTGAATTTTATATTTTACTTAAGATTTTTTACATCTCAAAAAATATCATCTTGTTTTCTGAATATTTCTTTTGTATAGTAGTCTAGTCTTGTTTTATAGGTACAGATTTTTTCATGTCACTGAAAAATTTAAATATACATGTTTTAGACATTTTATTCCTTGTGTTTTTCCTGTTTTTGTAGCACCATTCATCTTTTTTCCCCCATTACTGCTATTACTTTTCCTCTCAGAGGACCCTGCATCATATGCCTGTTGTAGATACAAATCCATTCTTGATACTTTCCTTAAATGCATGTTTGAAAAGCATTAATGCTCTGGATGATAGAAGGAGTGGAAAATAAAAATAAGGGGAAAGATCTATGAGGGAGAAGTTTAGAGCAAAGTTTGTGTTGTTGAATTATAGTTATGTGAGTATTCAAGCTTCGCCCTTCTAACAGTTACAACTTTTTCATATCCATTCTTACGAAATTCAATCAAAGTTTAAAAACCAAAACATATACTGGTATAAAAATTCAATTGAATGGAGAAAAATAAAAAGACCCAGCTGCACCACTAATTCTATAACTCAAAAATGCTAAAATTACTAAAAAAGAAAGAAATTCAGCATGGTTGAGAGAGCTATTTTCAACCATCTTTCTGAGTCCTTTTAATGAAAACTTTTACACCTTTCTCTGTCTTAGTGTATTGCAATTATGAGCAAATACATATTTTTTTTAGAATACCAACCAACCACAAACATACATATACAAAAGAATCAGGATGAGAATGGAATATCAAATTTCAGTTGAATATTGAGATGATGAAGCCTGGTAGCAACTTTCTGCATCTTTTGGGTTGAAGATTAATAGTAAGGAAGTTGCCATTAAGATAAAAAGATGGTATTGACTCCACCTGGTGTTTGAGGAGTCAGCCAGCAAGAAATGTGAGGATTCGAATATGCCATGCCTTTATCTAATGCAGAATTAGACCTCTACAGCAAATCTTGTCTGAAATTCAGCCTAATCCAATTGTAAAATCACTCTGACATCCACCAGCATGGATTAGAGAACTCCCATTTCTCATCACAGCCATTCCATTCACAGCAGGACCTCAGAAGTGTTCAAAGTAAAGAGCTGTTAAAGAAATGTGCTCAGCAATTACTTTTTAGAAGGCAGAGGTAGAAATTTAAGATACTCTATTGCATAAGCAGATCAAAATTAAAGTGAAAAAAAATTCTCATGCTTTCCTTTATTTAGAGATGCTCCTCAATTTATGATAAAGTTTATGTCACAAAAAAGCACAGTACACTGTAGAGGGTCTTGGGATTGTGCGGCTGACTGGAAATGCACTTTGCTGCTACTGCCCAGTATTGTGAGAGAGAAACACACTGCATATCAGCAGCCTAGGAAAAGACCAAATTTCAACTTTGATGTGTGGTTTTTACTGAACGTGTATCACATGTTTATAAAGTACAAAAATCATAATGCAAACTATCATAAGTTGGGAACCATCTGTATTTAGAACAAACTAAGTCACTTTTCATTCTCTCTTCCTCTCCCTTCTACAATACATAATAAATACTTTCTTCTTTTGTTTTATTTTATACTTCTATCTCTTTATTCTCTCTTTTCTACTTTTTACTTAGAATCTCTCACTCTAATTTTGCATTTGTATTTTCTTGTATTCTGTCCTTCTTTTCTTGATTGTTCTTCCTTTCACCTTCACTATGTAGCTGCTATAAAATTGAGAGATGGACTGAAAGTATGTGTGTGTTTATGGATTGCATTTATGTGAGCATTTACTATTATACTCATTGTGGGGCTGGGCATACTGCTGAGTGGTAGAGTGCTTGCCTAGCATGTCTAAGTCCCTGTGTTCCATCCCCAGCATCACCAAAAAAGAAAAACAAAGTTATGCTCATTGAATATAAGACGACGTTTTTTTCTTTTCTAAAATGATAAATTTTGTAGTTTAAACTTCTTCCCACATTCTTTTAAAAACTAAGCTTTCATTCATTTAATGGCTTCAAAACATCTACATGATGTTTTGCTGACTTGCTTAATATATTTAGTAGTCAACACAGAATAACTATTTTTCACTCTGGATTTAGATTATGTCATAAAGTCCAAAAATATGACCAGTTCTCTTTGCTAAGCATAACATAAAACATACTTCATTTAATATGTGTAAAAAGGACTGCTGCATAAAAGCATTCATTGTCCACATTCATCCTAATTCTCTCATAATTTATAATATGGGCCACTACAAATTCATGAAGGAAAACTTTCTATGGGCTTTCTAATAAAAAGATATTTTCTTTCCCTATATGCTTCATATTAGGATCATGGAAAACCAGAAGTATTACTTTATAAAATTGACTAGGGACTTTGCATTGCTCATGCTTCTGCCTGGAATGCTCTCTGCCCACAAGGATTGTTTCTTCACCTTGCTTATAATTCCACTCAAAAGTCATCTCTTCAAGAAAGCTTTTTCCATACACAAGAAAAAATAGCCAAAGTTACCTTCCCACATATGGCATTTCATTGGATTTTCAATTGCAGTTTAACTGTGGGAGAGAATCACTATTTTCTGCCATTCTTTGTTTCTTTATCTCAGTCTTCTTCCAGAAATTCTAATTGACTTCTCAAACCTACAGATCTTGTTAAAATGCAATTCTGAAACTGAGACATCACATTTTAATAAGCTCCCTGGTAAAGCCAATACTGCTAGTCTATGAACCACACTTTGAATAACAAATGTGTTGAAATTGGACAACAGGTGTGTGATGTAAAAGCCAGTGCCAGATTCCTAGGAAAGTAAATAGTAACAATAATGCATTGCGTGGGAATGTCTACAAATCATTTTGTGTATTTTCCACAGAGAACAAAATCCTAGAGGGAAGAAGTAGATACTTAGATTCTCCAGGTTAAGTGAGATAGTACAGAGGAACATACTTTATATAGTGCTATATTACTGTAAATGCACCATTGTTAATAGTATATCAACAGGAAATTGCAAACTAAATGCATAAATTTAAACAAAAGAACATAGATATTCAATGACTCTGAAGAACAAAATGATGCCAAAGATTGCATCAGATCTGGCTAAATCTGATGCATTGATCTCCAGGATATATAAAGAGCTCAAAACACGTAACACCAAAACACAAAAAATAACACAATCCATAAACAGGCAAAGGAACTGAAGAGACACTTCACAGAAGAAGAAATATGACCGGTCAACAATATATGAAATTATGTTCAATATCACTAGCAATTACAAAAATGCAAATTAAACTACTCAGAGGATTCATTTCATCCAGTCAGAATGACAATTATCAAAAATACAAGTAACAATAAATGTTGGCAAGGATGTAGTGGAGGGAAAGACACATTCATACATTGCTGTAGGACTGCAAGTTGGTGCAACCACTCTGGAAAGCAGTTCGATGACTTCTCAGAAAACTCGGAATGGAACCATCATAAGACCCAGTTATCCCACTCCGCAGCACATACCCAAAGGACTTAAAATCAGAATACTATGGTGACTCAGCCACATCAATGTTTATAGCAGCTCAATTCACAATAGCTAAGCTATGGAACCAACCTAGTTGCCCTTCAACAGATGAATGGATAAAGAAAAATGTTGTATATATACACAATGGAATATTACATAGCCATAAAGATGAAATTATGGCACTTGCCTGTAAGTGGATGGAACTGGAGCCTATCATGCTAAGTGAAATGAGCCAATCCCCCGAAAAAACAAAGGCTTAATGTTCCCTCTGATATGTGGATGCTGACTCACAATAGGTGGGTGAGGCAGTGGGAGAGAAGGGGAGGTTCACAGTATTGGACAGGGCAGAGTAGAGGGAAGGGAGGGAAGATAGGAATGGGAAAGATAATTGAATAAGTTGGACATAACTTTCCTGTGTTCATATATGAACACATGACCAGTGTAACTCCATATCATGTACAACCACAAAAATGGGAAGTTATACTACATGTATAAATGAAATGTCAAAATACATTCTACTGTCATGTATAACTAAAAAGAACAAATAAAAAAAAAGAAATCTGGCTATATCTGAACTTTAAATTAAGGAACAGGGGCCATATTTAAAGTGCAATGAAATTTGAGAATATCAGAGAACTCTTTGTGAAGAAGAGAACTATTATCAAGAACTCAGTTTTTTGATTCCCCAAAAGGAGAAAAGGGAGATCAAATTCAGGTGAGGAGGAATCTACCTAAATTAAATAGAAAACAACACTATCCTGTCTTTGCCTTCAGATCAGATCTTACCACTGTGTTCATTTAGTGCTGATGTAAGTGTACATGTTCTAACTGTTCATTTCCTAAACTTTATATATCTATTCTATTGAGTTCTACTTCATATTGTGTTATAACATATTCTCTAGACTTAAAAATGCCCACTTTCCTCCTGAACTTAAGTATACTTCTGTATATTAAACCCGACATCCTCATATATTAAATGTGACATCTCATTCAAAAAGCTGACAGTATAAGTCATCAAACTCCTAACTTCTCATTCCAAATGCTTTGGTAACAGTTCTTCCTCCAATTGTAGTCATAATTCATAGCCTTATCATTCATAATTCTTTATATGTAATTCATATTCTAACCAAATTTAATTGCTGTTGTGGATCTATTCCAAGATGGCAGAATAGAGAATGTTGCTTTCCTGGCTGCTTCATGGCATGAAACCAGGAGAGTAGATGGGTGGCTTCTCAACTAAGCCTAAACTCTGCCTCCAAGATTTCCCCCTATAAGATTATCCCCTTAACCCAGCAACCCTACCCTGAGGGTGGAGCAAGAATCACACTCCAGAGAACTCCACCTAACCTTACTGAAAAGAGAAGCTGAGAATCTTTTGAACTCCAGTGAAAAAAATTCTTTAGCTTTTCAATAAGATCTTTTCTTCTTCTCCTTTGTTTTCTCTAATTGTGACCTTAATGGTTCATGGACATTTATACATATTCATATGTGTTTTTTCTCATTTTTAGTATTTTTGAAGCCAGTTATTTTTCATGGATCAGTATTTTGAGGACCAGGATGTTTGATTAGTGTATTTCAGTTTTGTTTTGAATTATTTTTATTTTAAATTTTTTACTATATATATTTTTCTCACTTATTTGTGTCCCTTAATTCTCTTTCTCTCTTTTCTCCTGTTAACAGCCAATCACTATTTTTCTCTTTCACTCTTCCTTTTATAATTCTTTTTAAATATTTTTTAAATATTTGTTCTTATTAGTTATACACGAAAGTAAAATGTATTTTGACATATTATACATATGTGGAATATAACTTCCCATTCTTCTGGTTGCACATGATGTAGAATACATTGATGTGTATTCGCATAGGCATATAGGAAAGTAATATCTGACTCATTCTACTATCATGACAATTCCCATTCCTTCTCTCATCCCTTCATTCCCTTTTATCAAATCTAAAGTACTTCTCTTCTTTCCTTCTTCTCCTCCTTGTGAGTTAGCATCCACATATCAGAGAGAACATTCATATTTTTGGTTTTGAGATAGGCTAATTTCACTTAGCATGATATTCTCTAGTTCCATCTGTTTATGTGCAAATGCTATAATTTTATTCTCTTTAGGCTGTGTAATATTCCATTGTGTATATGTACCACAATTTCCTTATCCATTCATCTGATGAGGGGCACCTAGGCTGGTTTTATAGTTTAGCTATTGTGAGTTGAGCTGCTATAAAAATTGATGTAGATGCATCACTCTAGTACACTCTTCTTAATTACTTTGGGTGTGAACTGAGGAATGGGACAACTGGGTCAAATGATGGTTTCATTTCAAGTTTTATAAGGAATATCCATACTGCTTTCCAGAGTAGTTGCACCAACTTGCAGTTCCAACAGCAATGTATGAGTGAATCTTTTTTCCCCCAACATCCTTGCCAACATTTACTGTTACTTGCAGTCTTAATAATTGTGATTCTGATTGGAGTGAGATGAATTCTCAATATTGTTAATTTTTTACTTCTATCTTCTCTCCTCCTCCCTCATAATCATTTCACCATATATCACTTCTGTTCCCTCCTTGTGCATCATTTGAAATTATAACTGATCATATCATTTCTGTTTATTGTAACAACACTATAGATGTCATAGCAGTATCTATTTGGTTTAATGCTATATATTGTTTGCATTGTTTTTTTTAATTATTTGTCTCCCCCTAAATGATGAAATATTGTAAGCCTTCAAGAACTCTATAAGTCTACAAGGTAGAATTCCTACTGCCTCAGATCTGCAGTGTTAGATGAGTAGAAACAAAAACACCACCAATGAAAAATCAACTGAAAGACAAATGAGGAAAATTATCCCATTTACAATAGACCCCAAAACATTAAAATACTTGGTAATCAATATAACAAAAGAGGTGAAATACCTCTACAACAAAAACTACAGAACACTAAAGAAAGAATCTGAAGAAGACTTTGCAAGATGAAAAGATCTCTCATGTTCTTGGATAGGCAGAATTAATTGTCAAAATGGCCACATTACCAAAAGTGCTATACAAATTTAATGCAATTTCTATTAAAATTCTAATGCATTCTTCATCAAAATAGAAAAAGCTGTCATTAAATTCAGTTGAAAAAATAAGGGGCCAAGAATAGCCAAAGAAATCCTTAGTGAGAAAAATCACAAAGGAGGCATCACAATACCAGACCTTAAATCATACTACAGAGTGATAGTAACAAAAATGGCATGGTACTAGCACCAAAACAGACATAAAAAACAATGGAACAGAATAGAAGACAAAGAGAAAAATCTACATAAATACATTTATCTCATACTAGACAAAGGTGCTATAAGCATACATTGGAGAAAAGATAGCCTCTTCAATAAATGGTGCTGGGAAAACCGGAAATCTATATGTAGCAAAATGAAATTAAATCTCTATCTCACACCCTGAATGAAACTCAACTCAAAGTGGATCAAGGACCTAAGCATTAGAACAGAGACCCTTTGCCTACTAGAAGAAAATGTAGGCCCAACTCTCCATCATGTTGACTTAGGAACTGAATTTCACAACAAGCTTTCTAAAGCATAAGAAGTAAAATCAAGAATCAATATGTGGGATGCTATCAAACTAAAAATCTTCTTTAACAGTAAAGGAAACAATCAAGAACATGAAGAGCAAGCCTACAAAATGAGAGAAAATCTTTGCTACCCTCACCTCAGATAGAGCATTTATCTTCAGGATATTCAAAGAACTCAAAAAATATAACACCAATAATAATAAAACCCAATCAATAAATAGGCAAAAGAACTGAACAGGCACTTCACAGAAGATATGTTAATGTTCAACAAATATTTGAAAAAATGTTCAACATCTCTAGCAATTAGAGAAATGCAAATTAAAACTATAGAGATTTCATTTCACTTCAATCAGAATCACAATTATCAAGAATACAAGTAACAACAAATGTTGGTGAGGATGTAGGCAGAAAGAATCACTCATACATTGCTGATGGGACTGAAAATTGGTGCAACCACTCTGGAAAACAGTATAGCAATTTTTCAGAAAATTTAGACCATCATTATATCCAGTTGTACCACTCCTTGGTATTTACCCAAAGGACTTAAAATCAGCATAGTATAGTGATGCAGCCACAACAATGTTTATAGCACCTTGATTCACAGTAGCTAAGCTGTGGAACCAACATAGGTGAACTTCATCAGATGAATGCATAAAGATAACATGGAATATTACACAACCATAAAGAGAAATGAAATTATAGTATTTGCTGGTTAATGGATGAAACTGGAGAATATGCTAAGTGAAATAAGCCAAACCGCAAAACCAAAAGCTGAATGTTCTCTCTGATATGCAGATGCTAACACACAAAGGTAGGAGGTAGAAAATAGAAGGTCATTGGATGGGTAAAGGGGAAAGAAGGGAAGTGGGGGATGGGAATTGAAAGAGTAGAATGAATTAAACTTAACTTACCTATGTCCATATATGAATGCACAACCAGGGTAAAAACATCATGTACAAACACAAGAATGGGAAGGTATACTCCATGTATGTATAATGTGTCAAAATACACTACTGTCTTATATATCTAAAAAGAACAAATTTTTAAAAATTCTATTGTGCTCCAGACTATGCTAATATTTATTGGTTTTTCTTAATACTGTTCTTGATGCTTCAAGTGTTATTCCTCATATCTATAGTTAACAATAGGCCATAAAGTCTATCATCCACTCACTGATGTGCTTCTCTTATGAATTGTCTCAAATTTTATCATGCATTTTGTTATTGTTATGTGGTATGATGTAAAAATAAAGAGACTAGATATTCAAGTAAAACTACCATGGTTTGAATTCCAGCATTGCCATTCAAATGATATGTGACCATGGGCAAATTATTTGTGGATTTATCCCTTTTTTTTTTTTTTGCTTTCTTTTAAAATATTTATTTATTTATTTAAATTTATTTTTTAAAACAAAAGAATGCATTTGAAGTCATAGTACATGTATGGAGCACAATTTTACATTTCTCTGGTTATAAACAAGATAGAGTCACACTACTTTTGTCTTCATACATGTACCTAGTGTAGTGATGTCCATCTCATTTCATCATTTGTTCTACCCATATACCCCCTTTCTCCTATCTCCTCTTTGCCCTATTCAAGGTTCCTCCCTTTCAGCCATGCTGCCCACTCCCAACCCCATTATGTATCAATATCCAAAAATCAAAGAAAACATTTGGCCTTTGGTTTTTTGGGGTTGCCTTACTTCACTTAGCATAATGTTCTCCAACTCCATTCATTTACCTGCAAATGCCAAGATTTTATTCTATTTTATTGCTGAGTGATATTCCATTGCGTATATATATACCAGATTTTCTTTATCTATTCATCTACTGAAGTGCATCTACATTGCTTCCACAGTTTAGCAATTGTGAATTGTGCTTCTATAAACATTGAAGTGGCTGCAGTACTGTAGTATGCTGTTTTTAAGTCTTTAGGGTATAGGCTGAGGAGTGAGATAGCTGGGTCAAATGGTGGTTCCATTCCAAGTTTTTTAAGAAATCTCTATACTGCTTTCCAGATAGGTTGCACCAATTTGTAGTCCCACCAGCAATGTTTGAGTATGCCTTTTCACCACATCCTCACCAGCACTTATTGTTGCTTGTATTTTGGATAGCTGCCATTCTGACTGGCATGAGATGAAATCTTAGAATAGTTTTGATTTGCATTTCTCTAATTGCTAGCGATGTTGAACACTTCTTCATATACTTGTTGATCAATTGTATATTTTCCTGAGAAGTGTCTGTTCAGTTCCTTAGCCTATTTATTGATTGAGTTGTTTGTGTTTTTTGGTATTAAGTTTTTGAGTTCTTTATATATTCTGGAGATCAGTGCTCTATCTGATGTGCATGTGGCAAAAGTTTACTCCCAGAATGTGGGCCCTCTGTTCACCTCATTGATTGTTTCTTTTGCTGAGAAGAAGCTTTTTACTTTGAATCCATCCAATTTATTGATTATTGCTTTTATTTCTTATGCTTTAGGAGTCATGTTAAGGAAGTCAGGGCCTAATCTGACATGATGAAGATTTGGGCCCACTTTCTCCTCATTTAGGTGCACAGTCTCTGGTCCAATTCCTAGGTCTTTGATCCACTTTGAGTTGAGTTTTGTGCATGGTGAGAGAAAAGGTTTTCGTTTCATTTTGATGCATATGGATTTCCAGGTTTCCCAGCACCATTTGTTGAAGAGGCTAT
>PVHX01015997.1:0-44830 GCA_004024805.1 Geosciurus inauris
ATAAAGATGTTTAATATGAAGAATGTAATCTGCTTATAATTTTGTGCAAAGTTAGAAAAATTATGATTGTAACAATATTTTTTCTATTTGCCTCAACAAATGTTTTCAGTGAATAGTGTGTACAGCTTCTGAAAATTTGTTTTTTTCTGTTATGTTTGATAACATGTATTAAAATGCAACTTTTGAGAAAAAAAATAAAATAAAACTATTTACAGTGAAAAAAAATTCGTTAAAGTTAAAAAGCAAAAGTTAGAGAAGTAAACAAATAAAACCACCTCACAAATCAATACAAAGCCAGTGTTCTGTCAGCACCCAAGAGAACTCGGGAGTGAGCAGCAGATGCGCGCTCGGAAGATGCGGGCACGTGCGTGAGTCAAATAGTCTTTAGTGGCGTTTGATTTTTTCATTCTGGGTTATGAATTGGATGTCCTTGATGTTCCCAGATCAATGCCTTTCATCACTTGGGCAGCTCTGCCGTGTTTTGCTGTCCTCAGCTGGGTCACTGAGAGGAGCCTGAGCCATCGAGGCCATCTGGACTCACGGGTCTGTGCCACTTCCTGCATGGACAGTCACTGGACGAGCTTCTCTTGGTGTCCTGTTTCTCCATCTCCTGACAGAATTTGGCAGGGTCCCCATTCCTGCTGGAGCACTGTCCTCTTTCCCATTTTCCCCCAATTCTGGCCACTCTCCTGGGAGCTCTGTCCTTGGGTCCTGGACATAGTTCCTCTGGAATGCGTTCTGGGTCTCTCCTCCTGGGAACACTTTCTACCACAGGGGACACCCTGGTCCTGTGGTTTTTAGAGAACACCTGTGGCTTCACGCATCCCAGATTTATGTCTGCATTGCAGACTCAGATAATGATGCACTTGAAATTTGTACCTGTTACCAGTCTACGGTCTCAAGATTAAGATCCTGCCCTCATGCTTACAGCCCCTCACCTGTATCATCACAAGGGACATTTATTTGTATCCTCCATTTATTTCTGGAAAGTATGTTCCTGGAGTCATCTTTATCACCACATCTAATCCATCGATGCACTTGAACATCAAGTCCCGTCACTTCCTCCTCTAACATTTCACATCTGGATGCGTCTTTCTGTCTTCTCCAGCAGGGCCCTAGTCACCTTTCCCTGTCTCTACATTCCTCTTACTTTTATTAAACAATTTGGAACATTTATGTAACAACACTAACATGCACACACAGACACAACATTGGAGCACACCAAAATCTAGTAAAATTGTCCAGAGGCTTCCTACTTTTGTTCATTCAACTCTGTAAAGAATCCGAATTTCTAACATTGGTGCCCGAGACCCCGCATGGTCTGGCACTTCTGACGTACCCTGTCTCGTATAGGTTTCCCTCATTCCGCGTTCCAGCTTCATAGACCTTATTTAGCTTGAAAATGCTCAAGCAATCTCATGTCAGGGACCTTATGCACATCAGTGATGCTCTCCCAAGAGCTTTCATTCTGGTTACTCCAGCTAGACAATGCCATGTCACTGGATGTGGCTGAATCACCTCCTCAGACGTGCCTTTATTGCTCTTAGTGAAACACTCCCTTCTCCAACCCTGGCAGGGGAAGCTGTGTCCCCCACAGCGTTTGAGCAATTACAACCCATTGTTGCCCGGTTTCTCATCTTCCTCATCCTCACTGGATGACAAGTGACAAACGGAGCTTTGCCTCAGCAGCTGCCATTGCTGGTGTCAAGAAGACATCCCATGAATATTGGATCAATGAAGTTTTTAAACATGATTTTATTTCCTTTGACCTACCTTGGTCAGCATTTACAGCATCTTCAAAGCGGCCTTTTAAAATGTTTCTGTGAGAGTAAAGTGTTTACTTCATAAATTACTCACAACTAATGTAACCACTTTGGAGTTGACTGTTTTCTACCACTACACACAGCTCTCCCGCATTCTCTGTGTCAGTAACCGTGGTACTGCAGAGTGATTTCTAGCTCCTTTTATAAAAATCGTAAGTGCACAGAAGCTTGGATAAGTTAAGTCTGTGACCTTCTGGGGCTGGATTAGGAAAACCTGGCTCCATAATGTCAAAGAGCTCACGGTGCTTGTCCTTCTCATCTCTGAGGCAACTCACCAGCCCAGCAATTATCCTGGGTTCTGGAGAATGACTTGAACTTCCTCTTGGAGTGCTCCATTATGCTCAACAGTAGAGCCTATTGCTCCCGCCCAGAGGGGACCAAAAGCCATTAGTAAGTCTTCAAATCATCCAGCTGTCACGACAGGCGGAACCTATGGATGGAAACATGTGCTACCGCACTGGTGTTTTTGATAACTTCTGGTTTTTCCAGAGGGGATGGGAAACGACTACTTCTCCCATTTTTAGGTTCATCACAAACTTAATAATTTTATTTCATGTTGATCAATGTGTCCAGTGGGTCACTCAACACTCCGTTTGGAACGCTGCACCAAGATTTAACTGAGGTGAGTGGAGTTCATCCTGAGCCGGCAGAGGTGAGGACCTGGGAGAAAGGTCTTCTTCCTAATATCCACATCTCTCGTTGTGCATCAAGCAACTGCTATCACTGTAAGGTAAACAGGATCTCAGGGAGGCCATCCTGAGTCCCTACAGAACAGTCAAGGCAGGGTGCAGTCACACCAACTGATTTGTGAGATGCAAAAGTCTCTTTAAAAAAAAATTCTTTTAAAAGTAAACATAAAATACATTTGAATATTTTAAAAATTGATCTTAATTCAATCTTTGAGATAAGAATGTGAACTGAGTTCTTCTGATTTTCATGAAACCACTTCATTGTCTTTTCCTCGACTTATCTTTGTTAAAACAGGAAGAGCTAATGCTTCTTTCAAATGAGTCAAACTGGAGATTCTGAAAGTAATTTAGTAGTTTCTTTTTCTTCTTGCTTTCAGGGATCACATGCTAGTTTTATTTCTACACTGCAGAGTAGCCCATCGCTACAGATGACTCTCACTTTCCAGTGCTAACCTGTGTGCCCTCCCTACCACCTGAAGTCTGGCCTGACTAATGAAGCTGTTCTTCAACTCTTGTTTTCCAATACAATATGGGGAAATGATGCAGTGTGACTTCCAAGGCCAGGTCATAAGCAGCCACTCTCTTCTGCCTAGAGAACTGTTCTCTAGAACTTAGCAGACAGGCAAGGATTTTTTTAAAAAAATTTTTTTTAGTTGTTGATTGACTTTCATTTATTCATTTATTTATATACGGTGCTGAGGATCGAACTCAGTGCCTGCCATATGTGAGGCAAGCGCTCTACCACTGAGCCACAATCCCAGCCCGGCAAGGATTCTTTTTTATTTATTTATTTATTGTTTGTTTGTTTGTTTGTTCTGTTTAGGTTTACATGATAGCAGAGTGCATTTTGATTCATTGCACACAGATGGAACACAACTTTTCATTTCTCTGGTTGTATGTGATGTAGAATCACAACATACATGCGGTCATATATGAAGCTAGGGCTATGGTGGCCATCATATTCCACCCCCGGCAGGGATTCTTAATACCATGAAACTGTCAGGCTGTGAGAGGACGAGTTTCCACCTGGAGGGCATCCCTGGGCTTTCCCAACTATCCCAGCTCTGCTCCAGATACTTGGGCAAAGCTGCCATCTGGATGTTCCATGTAGAAAAACCTTCACGTGGGTCCAGTCCCACCTTCCCTCTGCAACTCCTGAGCGTTCTGTGTTGAGGGCGCCCTCCTGAGCCCAGTCAGCCCCCTGGTGCCATGAAAGATAATTGTTTTTAAAGTTTGGGATGGTTTATTATTCAAAAGTAGATAACTAGAACACCTTGATAATAAATGCGAAGATGTTAGTTCCCTAGAAACCACTTGCTACAAATGCATTTATTTTATTTAATAGGAAGAGCTGCATTTCCAATCACTACCTCTAAGACTAGGCACAGCTGTGTTTTCCTGGTAATCGAATACAGATGGAATAGACGTGGACAGGCTGAAGGATGAAGAAAGACATAAAAATGATCATGTTCGTGTGGTAATTTTATGTAATAAATAATACATTTGGTCTCTGCCTTCAGATCCTGAGATGGAGCTTCGAAACTCTTCCAGAGAGGAAAACCAGGAGAATCTTTTGTTCTAATATTTCCTCTTTGACCCAAGTTCCTGATGCTTAGGTTCTAAGACTTTGGCAATTTCCTGAGCGATAGGAGCATCTGGCGCAGAGATCCTAAATCCTTTGTGATTTCTTAGGTGACAGAAGCATCCTTGGCTCTAATGAAGTGACTCATGGTGTTCCCCTGGTGAGCCTCGGGATGAGGCTGGTTGCCAAGGTAACAGTCATATGACCAGAGGACTGGTACTCATGCCCAGCTCCCTACCTCCAGGGAGCAGAGGGGACTGCAGGGTGAGTAGAACATGCATGGTCAGTGATGCAGCCAGTCAGGCCTACCCAGGGAAGCCCTCATTACATCCCCAAATGATGCCATTTGGAGACCTTCCATATTGCTGTACACGTACAGGGGTTGGAGGGCAGCTCGCCGCGAGAGATACAAGCTTTGTTGTAGGTTTCACTTCTGTTTGGTTGCTCATCTGTATCCTTTACAATCAATCAGTAGAGAGAAAAAAGTTTCCCTGAGTTCTGGGTGCTGCTCTAGCAGATCCATCAACCTGAGCAGGGGGTTCTGGGAACTCCTGTCTCACAGGTGACTCCTCAGAACTACTGGATAAAACCTAGGACTTGCAAGTGGCCTCTGAAGTAGGGACCAGTCTTGGGGGACTAGCCCTTCACTGGTGTAATTTGACTCTAATTCGGGTAGATGTGTCAGGACGTGAAGGGAACTATAAGACCCCGAGCTGGTGCTGGGTGTCAGAACGCTTGCTGTGTGGGGAACAACCCAGGCACATTTGGGTGATGAGAAGTAAAGTATTCTGTGTTGAGTGGTGAGTGTGAGATTATGAAAAACTGTTTTTCTTTTCTCTTAACAGTTTGCAAATGATTAAATGAAATATCAAAAGAAAAATGCTCAGACTCAGGATTATAAAGAAAAAGCTATTGAGTTTTTCTACTCTTTTGCTGACAGAAAAAGCAGCACTTTCTCATACCTTTTTTTTCCCCCCTGTTGGAAGGATTATAAGAGGCTATTTGGTTCTGAGCTGGGAAATATCATTAAATAACTGTGCATGAATACCCAGACAGAGCGGAAGCTCTGTAGCTTTCAGTCTCTAAGACTGTAGGTAGCAAAATACATTATATATTCCTCTGTGGAGGCTCTGTACAGAGTCTTAAGAGTTCTTTCATCAGGAGTTTTCTTATGCAAAATGACAGATAGTAGTAGGTAATTAAAAGCCTATAGTATAATGCTGCATTTCTCCTGGTAAAATATGAATCTGTATGAAGATTTTAGCACTGAGAGTAAAGTGTAAACAATTAAGTTTTAGACAAATTTTATTGAATTAAATTTTTAAAGTAATTTAAAGCTGGCTCATTTTTATGCTTAAAGCAACATATATGTGTCCCTAAGATATACACATTTCTATGTTAGCAATTTTAAGTGTACAATTGCTTCAGATCTTTCAATCTCCATATTTTTAGATTTATAGCATCTGTTAACATATTAATATTGAAAGTGGCCTGTTGGCTTAAAACCTAAAAACACTTTCCAAATTCCAATGAGTACTACAATATGTGAAAAATATTTTCTTAGACTTTTGGCTGATAGGTTGAGAAGATTCAGATTTTGAAATCAAATGTAATTTGTTGATTTTCCACATTCGTTTCTTTTACTCAAGTTGGCTTTCTGCTTCCAAAACAAGAACAGATGATGTAGACGTAAATTTTTATTTTTTTTCAGAAGTGCAATGTTCATGAATTTGTTTTTAAAGGGAATGTTCAGAATTTTAAACTTTAATATACTCACAACATTGGAACCCCAAAATGGTAACAGCATTTCTCCATAGAGACTGAAATTTACTTCAGGATGGGATTGGCCTTGAAGATAACAAAGCTTTATTGTTGCAACTAATACTCTGGACTAACTGCACTTACTCTGTAGCTTTCATAATAACCCAAACACCAAAGCAAGCCAAGCCAAACCAAACCAAACAACAACTAACTATGATGAAAAAATTAAACAAACATACACAAAGCTAGAACAGCTCTAGTCGTGAATCCTTGCAGTGATAGAAGAAGCATGTGTTTCTACTTAGCTAAGCAAACCCTAAACATTTGCAAAACCATTTCTTTGTTGTAAGTAATAGGTGCAGAATTTCCCCCCAAAGTTACCAGAAGAAATAGTTCTTCCACTAAAGCTATAGGATGCGTAATTAAAAGTCATTCGTAGTGTTCGTAGATAAGTTTCCAAGGGTCTGATACTTGGTCATCCTGAAATACTCATTCATGCAGCATCGGACGCAGGTTTTTCTGGTCTGCTGTTATGAATGCTTTGTGTGTACATTTATACTTGCAAGAACCCATCTTTATGTGTCGCTCAGTCAACAGCTACCCCTGCAACAGCAATGAAAAGATAAAGTGAGGTAGAACCTGTCCTTAAAGAATGCGTATGCATCTTTTAGAGGTCCCTGACTCGGTGGAACAAGGAACTGTGTCCAACACCATGATGTGAATAGCAACAAAAAAGCCATCTCTGCTGCCGGGTTAGAAGGACAGGAAGCCTGTTTGGTCTTGCTGATCAGTTGCCTCACATAGATGTCACCTTCACAAGTCACATTCTCACGGAGCCGGAGGGTGATATCATTGTGAAACTTTCTACAAGATCCACATTTAACCTCTCAAGCTCAGCAGAGGCAGATGAGGAGCACCTTTAGGACATGGCAATATATTGCAAATAACTGCTACAGGGACGTGTCTTTTGTAGCTTGTGTGAGGGGGTCTTTTAGTCATGTGGAAAAGGCTGTTATCGTCAAAACTGTCCTCCCTTTAGAATGTTTTTTCCACAGAGACAAGTGAAGATAGTTTTGAAAGCGTAGAATTGCCAGAGAGACAGGATCCTACAGACTTGGATATGTCCCTGTGTATGGCCGAAGGAATTGAAGTCCCCTCTGCCTTTGGAGTGTGGACATGCTCACTGCTTGAGACCTTGATGTGCATCTGGAAACAGCTGGCACCACTTTAGACAGATGTCACCAAAAGTCACTTCAGGGAGGCTGTAAAGATGGCTGTGAATTCCCGACTTCATGGAAATGTCAAATGATTGCTTGAGCACACTTCAGTTTTTGATGCGGTGTTATTTTTAGGTGGCCCAGCAGCCTCTGGACAGCTTCTAACATGGTGGGGACAGTCAGTGTCCCAATACCAAGTTAAAGGCAAACGATGGGCAATAAACTGCTATTCTATTTTCTCACTGTTTCTCTTAAAGGATCTTTACCCTTCAGGGAAATTACAGTGTTCTTGAGTCAGTGTGAAGAAAAGGCTCATTCTCTACAGAAACAAAGACTAAGACCCTGGTGAGAAATAACGGATGATTTATAACAATTTGCAAAATTCACAAATGTGACACTACAAAGTCTTTCAATGTCTCTCATTAGGACAAAAATAATCCAATCTACTTGTGGGTCTTTTGAAAGTGCACGCCTTCTCTGTTTGCTCAGGAGAATTCACTGATTTCATCAGATATATCAACTGTTTTAACATTTTATTTTGCAATTATTTAGATAATTAGGTCTTGGGATTGTTTTTTATTGTTCTAAAAGTTACATTAGGTGAATCGGTTCAGACTCCCTGAACTAGCAGTCACCAGCACAATGGGTAAGGGGTGGCCTCAGGCAGAGACAATCAAGGCAAGTCTTAGTTGTGCTTTACAGAGCTGTGTGAGCGTGGGCAACTGCTCAGCTTGGCACACCAGTTATCCCATTTGTAAAGCAAGTATAAAAATTTCTAACTAGTTTGCACCATGAGAAGACACAGAAGGGACTGTCACAGCTAGGATTATGATGTACTCAGAGAAAACAATAATAATAAGCAATGCTCAATATCACTGATCTTTTATCATTAAATCATCTAAAACTTAATGGCATTTTGCTACAATTATTAAAACTGTCTGCTACAGGTACAAAAACAAAACCAATTCTGCTGTCACACATTACTTCAAGTTTGAACACCTAATTAAGAGGACAGCGTACCCTCTAGAAGAGAGGAATATATTATAAACTATTATAGAATGCAGTGATTTGATTCCAAATCTTGTGATTAGTATTCAAACCCTAATTGAATCTCTAGAGAAAAAAGTTCTTCTAACTTAGCACAGTGTTGAGCACTGAATAGTAGGTGTTCAAATGTTTGTTGAATATGAAGGAAAAGAGGAGGAAGGAAGAAAAGAGGGAACCTCAGGTTTTTCAGTTGTATTTTTAGACTCACAAGATCCTTGACACTGGAGGGAAAAATGTGTGCTCCTTTTCTATGATTC
Source organism: Geosciurus inauris (assembly GCA_004024805.1). NCBI lineage: Eukaryota > Metazoa > Chordata > Mammalia > Rodentia > Sciuridae > Geosciurus > Geosciurus inauris. The sequence continues at coordinate 8,377 of PVHX01015997.1, forward strand.
ATTATCAATTTGGGGAAGGATGAAAAATTATTCATGCTATAGATGAAAAATAATACTGGCTTTGGAATTAGATCCATCTGGTTGCTGAACTCCATTCTGGTACTTAAACGTGTGAGTGAGGTTCCTCATCTCTTAACTATTAACTTGTCTATGTGTTCATGGTGGTGATAATGTATATTAAGGGCAATTGCAAGTATTAAATTAGATGATGATTTCAGAGTGCATACAATCATGGAAGGAATAGACTGGAAATATATATATTTTTAAGCCTGGTCTCTTTTTAAGGAGGTCAGTGGCAACTTGGGCAGATAAGTTACATCTGAGTAGCAAAAGAACACTCGATATTCCCCAAGTAATATCATAGCAACAACAAACGTCTTTATACATTTATATATCGGATTAAAGTCAACATTAATAATAACACAACACAATTGGCTTTATTTTTCTATGTTTCTTGGAAGATTTCTTTTGTATCAAAATTTACAGCACACTGTGCCAATTCTGTAGATTCTACTGAAAAACATGTGTATAAGCTGTATCTCCATATTTCAAGGAATTTTCTAATAAATGGGAAGACATGTTTATTATTTTATGTCATCTGTGTGAAAGTGACCCTTTTCTAAAATTGAATCAAAATACGATTTTATATAAAACAGGAGTTGAAATCTCTGTTTATTCAAAGGCTTTTCCATCCTGGAGTTAGTTATGTTTTCATTTCCAGAGATATTATCATTTTACTCTCTGTGGCCAGTAGATCTGGAAGCTTGTTTCTACTTGGCAACATTCAAAGTTGAAAGAATATGTTTGGATGAATAAAAAGAGAAAAAAAATATTAATTTTGAGCAACCAGCAAAGTTTGGTTGCATGTATATTATCCACACTGCCAAATCAGTCTTCTTCAAAGAGTTTATCCACAGAGACCTCATAAATTCAGCACTCTTCATCATTTATTTTCTTTTTAAATTATGGAAACTCACTTTACAAAACTACATATTTTATTCAGAATCGAATTCTCAATATACACAGTAAGTTTAGTTCTTTCTCAACATGAAATGGTGAAATCAGCACCATTTATTAAAGAATCAATTTTTTAAAAGACATTTTATTTGATAAAATTATGTGCTAAAACAATAATTATCCAGCCAGGCCATTTGTATTCTAAATGTGGCTGCTTCTCTGATTAGGGAGGGGGCTCTTGTGCCTCTCAAAGTCTGCTCTGCCGGGAGGGAGGGCTTTATCATTGTCTTTCAAGGAAACACTGTAGGGAGGCTGCAGTCCGTGAGTGGTTTACACCCGCACATGAGACGCACCCAACTCCAAGGCAAGCTTTTGATGCTCTTTTTCAGCTGGTGGAATAGGAGCCTCCACACCCCCATATGTGGGAAGCTCAGCGAAGGGAGGGCCACCAGGTCTGGGGTGCAAGCCTCTTGCTCAGGTGACTTGTGTATCACTCTGGGCAAGCTTCTGCTCAAAACCCAACATTCCACGTGCATCATACACTGGATTGTTGCTGGGTGTTCCTGGTGATGTCCAGGTGTTTTGACGGGCCCCAGCCCATGGAGAACATCTCTGGATTAATGGTAACTGGCGTCCCAACAGTCAGGCAATCCATTTCTGCCAAGACTCAGTTGCATCCTAGGAGTGGCTTGACATCTGCTATAGATGTCACCGTCTTGGCTCAGAATCACAATGGTCATTCTCATTCTCTCACTGGGATGCTAGATAGGCCCTACCAGTAGCTTTCCCACCACTGATATTTCCAACAACATGGCATCTTCCATGTGCTGTGGCCCAAACCTCAAGACTGATTGCCCTGCAGACTGGACATGCCATACGGATACTTTCAGCTCTGGGTTCTCCCGAAGCTGTGAGCTGTCATGTAAGATGGAATAGTGGATGTGAAATGTGTTCCTCCTCCAGAACCCAAAGAGTCACTAGGAACACTTTTTCCCTTGTCCTGGGTGAAGGTACAAAACCCAGTAATCTTGCTTTTGCTTTGGAGAGAAGAATCCAAGAAGCTCCTGACCTCCAGATCCCTGAATCTTTCACTGAGATTAAATGCCCCAGATTCTCCATAGAGTTTTTCACCTGGGCCTGGAGTCTGTGTGAATTACCAATTCTTCACTATACTGGCTTCTTTGTCAGCTCCAATGACATAATGCCATCTGTGGAGTCCATCACTGTGATCCTCGTCCTGCCCAGTGGACCTAGATCTCTTTGGTGTACATTCTGTGAGCAGGCGCCCCTCAGGCAGAACTGCCTTTATGTGCTGTTTCCTCTTTGTGAATGCAAATTCTTTCTGATCTTCTATTCTCCAAGAGTTAGAAAAGAAAACATTCCTAAGTCAACTACTACATAACCTGTGTCTGTGGTTGTATTCATCTATTCTATACAGATGTATCAGCTGGATTTGAGATTGCCTTTGGGGCTATTAGTTGGTTGAACTTGAAGTAATGTACAGCCATTCTACAGGATTCATCAGATTTTTGTAGGATCATCCTGGTGGACTTAAAGAAATACATGATCAGATTTACCATCCCTGTGTTGTAGCTCTTTAAGGGCAGCACTGATTTCCCCCACCAGCTGTAGAATGTGATATTATTTGGGATTTACATTTATAAGAAGGACTTTAGTTTCGTAGCCTTCTGCTTAACCATCCACCATGGAGTATGTTTCCAATAGACTCTTTACTCGATGTGAGGTTTGTACCAAAAAACAGATATGTCCATTTCAATCATTCGCTGATGGGGAGATGACCACTGGAATCTGTGGACACAGCAGGCCCACTATAAAATCCCCCCTGGCTGGGACTTCATGTGTCATCTGGTGCCCGCAAGTCTCAAGTCTAATAAGGAAACCATGGTGATACTCTAGGGATCTTGGTATCAGTGACCGTTCTGACAGTTGAAACAGCTGGACACGCTTCTCTCTGTGTCCTCTTGGAGCAGCTGTCCAGCAGCCTGCTGTGCTGTGGTCTGTATTGGTGTTGAGGGGGTGTTCCTCCTGAGGACCTTGCTATATCTTTCGATGGCTTCTGAATCTGAAAACAGGTTCCAGGATAAAAAAAATGTGGAAGAAATTAAAATTTTGATTGTTAACTCTGCTTCTTAGTTATCTGCTCTTTGTTTTTTTCTGCTGGTATGAGTGAGTGGTGTTTGTCCATGAGCTTTCTCCTGAGTTATGAAGGTAACCAATAGGCCACACCACTGTGTAGACTGTCCATGGTCGTGGGAACCTGACTGTGAGTCCTGTCGACCATTTTCGTCTCTCTAGGGGTCAGGTTCCCTTGGCTCCCATGCTAACCTTTCTTGTCACTTCTGGTCATTGCTATGAACACGATCCTTGGCTTCTGGCTTTTAATTGATGCTACTTGATCTGTGTGGCTTCAAGGTCCTAGCATGCTCATTGGTATCATGAAGTCCACTTGCCTACCAGCCTTTCTGCACTTTCTCACATTGGTTTTAGGCCTGCGTGCAGCTTCAGTCCTAGCCTGCTAGCCATGGCCCCCCTTCTTTATTACTCAGCCCTCCCTCCTGATCTCCACACTGTACATCCACCCGACTATCAGACTATAGCAAAATGGAATCGAGCTCACTCTTTTTGATGAAAGAAAAACAAAAATAGGTTTCCCCCCTATTCTTTTTTTAAAAAAATATTTATTTATTTTTTTAGTTGTAGGTGGACCGAATATCTTTATTTTATTTTTATGTGGTGCTGAGGATCGAACCCAGTGTCTCACGCATGCTAGGCGAGCACGCTACCACTGCGCCATAACCCCAGCCCCTTCCCCCCTATTCTTGACCTCAGATAACTTAGGAACTTATCCTGACATATCCCTCCCTTTTTTAGACGTTCTCTTTATTCCGTCTCCCATTACATTCTCTCTCAGCTAGCACCAGTGTTCATACTCCCGTCTCCTCTACCACTAAGTTCAAGTTTTACTGACTTCTTTTTCAGTGTAAATATTCAATATTCATCATGAAGTAATTGCTAAATTGTGCCTTGAAATATTAGAGTTCTGTGTAAGCATTTTAAACCCAAGCCTTACACTGTCATTGGCTATTGATGACCTCAGATAATGTTATTTAAACAATCCAAGGCTTATATTATTCTTTATAAAAATAAATAAATAATACCCACATCATAGGTTTAGAGGATTATACAAAATAACATGAGCTGAGCCTGGTATGTGAATTGTAGTATATATTTCATTAGTGTTCAGTCATTACGATAATGTCTTCAGATTTTAAGAGTAGGAATTCCATGCACAAGAATTTCATAAATATAACAAGGAAAAGAAAGGGGGAAAAGTGACGATTGTGTTTATTGTGCAGTTACTGTGTGTCTGGCTCATAAAATGTTAATTAATAAATGTACTTAAATTTTTCAGGTAGTCCTTGAAATAAACATCATAGGTACTCCTTTGCAATAAGGAAATTAAGACTCTTTGCCCATTTTACAGATGAGGAAAAGTGAACTTTGGGAGAACAGGTAAAGATACAGGGTTTGTGCCCCAGGTCTGTTAGACTCCAGGACTAACCAATGAGCACCACTGCCTTTCAGTAAAGTGAAAGATAGAAGTTTTCTGTTTTATCATCATTGAAAAATGAAGAAGTCTTAAATGTTGTTTGGTGACACTGAAGCCATATTTTTCCATGCAGATGCTACAAGTTATAATTAGCATCATTTGGTAAATAGAAATATCTAGAAATGTTTTAAATCCTAAATTAATAGTTTTTAATAAGACATACTGTGGCAAGAGTGGATAATAAGGAAGAAAGTAAGTGAAAGATTTTTTTTTACCTTAACTTGCAACATATTTTCAGGTAAAATGATGCAATGAACAAGGAAGAGACATCTTCAAATTGCCTGATAACATCCTTTAAACCTTAAGAACTCAATGAGACTGGCACCCCACAAGCCGCCCCACCCTGTCACCTGCCAGTTGGCAGGGATGCCCGAGGCATTCGGAGCCCCTGCGGAAGGGTGATGGGTGGAGAAACTTTCCAGAAGCTTCAGTTCTGTCACTTCAGGAGGAATCTTTGCAATATCATCGATAGTTTTGATACTTACCAACACTGCAGAATAGCTCTCAAACACCGATCCATCTCTGTTCTTCAGTGAAGTACTAGGGATGGAATAGCAGAGAAAAAGATCTTCCATGTTTCTGCTGGGCTGTCCACAGGCCCCAGGTGGACTGGTGAAGAGGCTGACTGGTTGCAAAACTGTGGACTGTTCTCCAAAAATAGACCCTACACCACAATTCACCATGTCTTAGAGAGGCAGCAAATATCTTAGGATGTGATTGGAGATAAGACATCAAGTTAGGGCATCATGTGAAATTATTTAGAAATGAAAAACACATTATTTATGAGGGAAAGGAAAATAGATGAATAAGAAGTCAAATAATCCAAATATGAATATCTTGATTGTGAAAGAAAACTCCAAATAGTGATACTATTAAAATGATAATCCAACAGTATGATGCACAGTTATAGGCATAGAACACTCTGGGATATTTTTCTTTGTTTGGTACCAGGGATTGAACCCAAGGGCTCTCAACCAGTGAGCCACATCCCCAGCCCTTTTTTTATATTTTATTTAGAGACAGGTTCTTGCTAATTTGCTAATGACCTTTGTAATTTGCTGAGGCTGGCTTTGAACTCGCAATCCCCCTGCCTCAGCCTCCTGAGCCACTGGGATTACAGGTGTGCTCCACTACCTCCTGGCTGGGTTCTTTACAATAACTAAAAATATGCAACAATGAAGTAAAACACTAGTGCACACACTAGACACAGTTAAAACAGGCGTGCAAAATGAAGGATGCCAAATTTAAAACTGTTAATGATAATCCTAATTCTATCAAAGTTACCAGGAAATACTTCGTTCATTTATTGAAGTAAATTAGAAATGGAATTCAGAATATTTCAAAGGCTTTGTTCGTCTTTCTAGATGTGACTTTTCCACTTTAGCCCTCCCCTTGCATGAGAGGTGTCTCTGAAGCCCAAGAGTCCCACTGTGCCCTCTGGTTCCCACTGCTCATGGAGCAACGTGGAGACCCTCTCAGCTCCCGAAAGGCCCAGGTACATCCAGCACAGAGCTGGCTATTTTATCTGGTGGCTCCTCTACACTCAAGCTTCTCCACCAAGGGACACGTGCTTCTTGAATTCAATTGACTCTCCCTCAAGAAACAGACATTGTGCAGCTGGAGAAATCATCATTTTAACGCCATCGTGCTTGTCCTTCTGGTTACTCTTCATGTCACCGAGGACAAAACTTCCCCCATGTCATCCTCCTCCAGGCAATGGAGAAGCTGCTCAGGAAGCCAGTAGCAGCGACAATGGCTACAAAAGGGCCATAGAACCTTGTCAGCCCAGGAGAGAAGTTGCCACAGGTCGCTCTTGGTTCACTCACTGAACTCTGTGTAGGACGTCCTGCCAATCTTTGCTTACAAGCCACACACGCTGTTCCTGAGCAACCGCGTTAATAATGACATGGAAATCAAATTTAAATTATGAGCTTCTACATATTTGCCTACTGAGAAAAAGAAACAGGGTCCTATTTAATTCGGATAGGTGTGCTACATATGGGTTCAGAGTTCATATAATATTTAATAACTTTTCAGTTCATTAAAATTTTACAGAGTTCTGAGACCATTAGTCATATTCAGTGGGAAGGCCATACTTTTTTTTCTTGGAAATAGCAAGGGCTTTTCTAGTCACAAGAAAAAGAAAACACAGACTTTCTATATATGAGCCTGTTTTATGTGATATTTTATAGTGACTTGAGAAATTGGGACCAGGTCATTCTCCCTCAGGTACCTGAGATCACTGACTCTTGAGCCCCACTTCCAGGGCTTATGCCAGAATTTATTGGATAATTATGGATGTTTTAAGTTATTTAAATTCTGGGTGCCTTGATTTCCTTGTCTCTTAAAGTTTTATACATATTTAATATATTAAATGCTCAACAAATATCTATTAACAGTACTATCAGACTACTAGAACCAACCTCCAGTCTATCAAGAGTGATGAAAATAGTCACACAGGAGCAAGACACTCACAAAACTTCCTGAGCTCATTCCCTGATGCCGTTTTGAGGATTTGTTGCTCTACCTGATGCTTAGTAAGTTATTCTAGCCCAGGAAGCTATTGCAGACAAGAAAGGAAATCAAAGCCCCACATTTCAACAAGACCCCCTCCCGCCTGAGGATGGGCTGGCTGGTGGCTGTGATTTTCCTGCTAATTTGGTCTTGAACAAACACCTTCTGAGCGTCTTCTACATGCGAGGCACCAGTGCCCTGCTAAGCTATATTAGATCTTAAGGCCAATCAGAAAATGTGGATTCTTATATCAATGATTTTATATATTTTCATAGTCATTTTTTCCAGTGCATTATAGCACTTCAGAAATATTTTTAAAAGGTAAAGCAGGCATAATAAAATTCATGCTCAAATATTTTTATACCCTGAAATGAATTCATTATATTTTAAATTTTCTTTTGTTTTAATGGAACCACATCCATCAATATTTTGAAACTTCACTTCTGTTAAAAAAAAAAAAAAAGCCCATGAGAGGCAATCAGTGGGTCCGTGCCTGGGAGAGGGAGCTTGCTGGCCTCTCAAAGGCGAAGTGGCCGGGGAGGAGTAGAAACTAGGAACGTGTCGCACCAAGACATGCTGCTCTGGCACAGTGAGGATTTTTGTTAAAAAACAGCAAGTGCAAGAAGATCACCCTGACCTTCACTCACTTTTGTAAAAGCAGGAAATGAAATTCCCATGAGGAAGCTTCTCTTCCTACACCAGAAAGAAAGTACTGTGTCATTTTCTATCAAGGACAGGGATTGAGGAAGGAAAATGTGTGTGAGCAAACCTCCTTAAAGCTGCCCTACGTCCCTGGTCATTTCTCCATCCAGCTGACAACCCTGCTCCCACCAGGCCCAGGGCTTTGGGACAGTTCCACTATTTACAGCTCCTTGTCTGATTCCATATGTTAAGTGTTCAAATCGAACATCATCTTTCAGTTTTCATTTTCCTACGAAGACTCTGGTCATGGAACACTTGTATGAAATAAATCTGCATGTGTTTCTCCTACTGATCTGTTTTATGTCAATTTAATTCTCAGGCGCAGGGTAGCAATTCTACAAGAGTAGAGGTAAAATTTTGCTTCCTCTAAACAAGCATAGTTAATTTCTTGCAAATATTATTGAAGAGAATTCACAATGGAATTTTTCATATAGATGTGCTCATATTAAATCCCCTGCCACAGACACATATGTACACATATCGATAGGAACATTTATTTTAAACCTAATAGAAATATATTTGGGCTCTGCTTATGTCTTTTTAATTTACAACTGAAAAATCAGTAGTTGTCCCCAAGTTTGATATTGACAGTGTTTGGAATTCTCTGAATACTGTTGACCCCCCTTCACCCACCACATTCCACCCCCTTATTTTGTCCCTGGCCCTTAGCCGATCATGCATTGTTTGGTGTTTACTTGGTTATGGCCTATTCTCCTGACCACACGAGGGAGGCCTTTCTTGTTTGAGTCTCTGCTTCAAAGCAGCCCAAGAACCAGTCTTTCTCATGCCAAACTAGATTAATAGTTGACTGACAGGACGACTGGCAGACAGGACAGGACACCCTCCTTCCTGCCACCTGCCTGCCTTTCCTCTGTCATTCTGCTCCGGTGTTCTTCCATTGAACCTGCGCTTCACACAGGGTCTCCAGGGACTTATGTGTCACCATGTCTCTGCTGAGAGTGACCAGAAGGAATGGACAAAAGCTAGGCTGAGGATGGCCAATGAGAAATATGAAATTTGTTGGCAAGAAGCCCTTTCTACTGGACTTGAAGCTGTCCACACCTGGACAGGTGAACACGGATGGATCCAGCTGGTTTGTCTCAGCTTCAGTGTCCAGTGAGGCCTGAGGCAATCTGTTCAACTGTGCCAAAGCAGAAATCATCATGTTTTCATTTCTTTGGGTTAGTGAAGTTGCTTAAGCCATTTTGTTTTGTTGTTTTATTATTACGTTTTGTTATATAGTACACCCAGGGAGTCTTCCACATCAATTACATGCTATTTGAATAAGTCCAAATTAATTTAAAACTTTTCAAGGTAAAAATAAATGCCAATTTATACATGAAAATACATTGAATCACTTGTTATGTTTTTTTTTTTCATTTGAACCTTTATATTACCATGTTACAGACAAAAGTAAATGTGGGATTTTTCAGAAAAATATTGTATTTGGACGTCATACAATTATCCTTCATTTTCAAACTTAGCATCTGTGATGGTTTCAGAATTAAAATTATGCCTGATGGTACTGCTGCTGCCCCGACTCGGGAATATTAAGGCAATGGCCTGAAAATTGGTGCCCGTCATTTAGTGTCATTATTCATAAAGACAACCAAAGCACCGGGACAAGTGTCTGTTGTTAGCTTCTCTTTAATGGATTTAATATGGTTGCAGTCTAGGTCTTTGTAATAAGAAACACACACCATTAAGCGTTTTCATCACTAATTAGAAAAGCACATTATGCTACTCACAACACATTAAGCATCTATGGAATCATCTGAGAGGGTTCACGTCTCCATCAGATACACATCCAGAGAAGTGAACAATTTAGAGCCCAACATTTACAAATCTGCTAATGTCGTCCATACTTCAGGCTATCCTTAAGCTTATCCTTACTCCTTGAGTGAGGCATTGGGCTGAGAGGTCTACACTCCTTGTCCCCGGGGGAGGCCCTTCAGAATTTGGAGGAGTTTCTTCTGAGGGGTGAGATTGCAGGTGTCAAGGAGCTAGAGAGGCAGCAAAGGAAGAGGGGGGTGCAGGACAGTGGGAAAGAACTGGGAGAGGGAGCTGCCTGCAGGCCCTCCCGAACCTACAAACAGCCTGCTACTCTGTCCACTCCGTGTGGTACACGGAAACACAGGATTTACATAAACTACCCGCCTCTGGTTTGCTTCTGCTGGCAGCTTTGTGAGGTCTGCTTGAACTTGAGATAGAAGAAGCAATGGGTCCCTGTGCATTTGGGCTATTTCTACAACAGGGTCACCAGAAGCAAGGACCAACCATGAGAGAACGTCCCAGGCACCCCCAGAGGGGAGTCAGGGTCATCCTCCCAAACACAGAGTTCTAACAGGAGCTGGACATGGAGGTGGTACCTTGGGAGACTTTTGGCTGGGTGGTACACTGAGAGAGGCATTGAAGTGTAGCAGGGCACCCAGATCCAGCCCCCCGCTGGTAAACAGCGCAGTTAATCAGAGAAGCCCAACTCCTGTAAGATTGATACTCAGCAAATGCTTTCTTAAAGACAAAGGAAAACCTAAAAATAGTTCAAAACAGAATCATCAGCTAGCATAAAAGGAGACTGGATTTACCTGAAGCATGAACAACCAAGAACCATGAACACGCCAGTCATTTTGTGGCTTAAATTATCAAACGCTGTACACTCCAGTGCCCTACACTTTACCCATCGACAGAATCCCACATAAAATTATAACACAGGATATCCATGTACCACTTTCTTCTATGTAGATTTTTGTGTTTCTGGATTTAGTTTTAGAGAACTTTTTCAAAAGAAGTGTTTTCTTTTTTTTCCCTTTTGCATTTAATTTTTAATTTTTAGCACAGTAGTCCAATAATTGAAGAATGGCTGGTTGGAAATACTGGGATTTGAAATACAACTTGGCAAAAGAGGCTCTTGAAGTTGGACAGGAATCTTCTGGACACAAAAGAATTACAAAGTTGTTGTCTGGCTGTTCATACATGTATGTGTTTTTATGTAATGCAAAAGCATTGTAAGCCAATTGTTCATAGAAAAGTAGTCAATTATACTTAGCTCTTATATCTACTTTTTGATTAAGTCGCTGGATCAAATTCTTAAACAGTAGTAAACTTACTCTCAAATCTAAGCTTAATTATACCACATTTTCCCAGGGGTAAAATTTAGCACAAAATCTTTCATATTTTATGCCAGATTAACATTGTCTGAAAGAATGTAGTGCTTAACATAACTTTTTCTCTGAATCATAGAATTTCAGGAAATATAAAATTGAGAAATTCATAATACTTTGAGCAAAACAGTAGCTTGCCACTATGGATTAACAGCCTACCTTTTTGTGGTAATGGGGGATTGAATACGGGGTGCTCTACCACTGAGCTACACCCAGCACTATCTTTCTTAACCTTTTTAATTTGATACACATTCTTCCTTTTTTTTTTCATTTGAACAATATATTAGACAAATGTGATTTGAACTTCTTGGAATTTTAATAATAAAATGTAAAAGTTCTTATTTTGATTTTCTTATTTATTGATTGATTGATTTGTTCTAATCAGTTATACATGACAGTAGAATGCTCTTCAATTCATTGTACACTAACGGAGCACAATTTTTCAGATCTCTGGTTGTACTCAAAGTAGGGTCACACCATTGCTACAATCATACATGTGCCTAGAGTAACGATGCCCATCTCATTTCACTGTGTTTCCTCTCCCCATGCCCCCTTCCATCCCTGCACTTTGGCTAATCCAAAGTTCCTCTACTCATCCCATGCCCGCCCACCTTTATGGATTAGCATCCTCTTATCAGAGAAAACATTTGGCCTTTGGTTTTGGGGGTTGGCTTACTTCACTTAGCATGATATTCTCTAACTATATCCATTTACCTGAGAATGCAATAATTTTATTCTCTTTTATTGCTGAGTAATATTCTACTGTGTATATATACCACAGTTTATTTATCCAATCACCTATTGAAGGGCATCCAGGTTGGTTCCACAGTTTGACTATTGTGAATTGTGCTGCAATAAACAGTGATAATGGCTGTATCACTGTAGTATGCTGTTTTTAAGTCCTTTTGGTATGGACCAAGGAGTGGGACAGCTGGGTCAAATGGTGGTTCCATTGCAGGTTTTCTTTTTTTTTTTTTTAAATATTTATTTTTTAGTTGTAGGTGGACACAATAGCTTTATTTTATTTTTATGTGGTGCTGAGGATCGAACCCAGTGCCTCCCGCGTGCTAGGCGAGCACACTACCACTGCGCCATAACCCCAGCCCCCCCATTGCAGGTTTTCTAAGGGATCTCCATACTGCTTTTCAGATTGGCTGCACCAATTTGCAATCCCACCAGTGATGTACGAGTGTGCCTTTTCCCTTACATCCTCGCCAACACTTATTGTTGCTTATCAAGAATAACTGCCATTCTGACTAGCGTGAGATGAAATCTTAGAATAATTTTGATTTTCATTTCGCTAATTACTAGAGATGCTGAACATTTTTTTCATATATTTGTTGATTGATTGTATTTCTTCTTCTGAGAAGTATCTGTTCAGCTCCTTAGCCCATTTATTGATTGGGTTATTTGGGGTTTTTTTTGGTGTAAAGTTTTTTGACTTCTTTATATGTCCTGGAGATTAGTGCTCCAGTGCTGACATGCATGTGGCAAAAATTTGTTCCCAAAATGTAGGCTGTCTCTTCACCTGAGAAGATTTTTAGTTTGATTCCATCCCATTTATTGATTCTTGATTTTATTTCTTGTGCTCTAGGAGTCTTCTTAAAGAAGTCAGGGCCTAATAGGACCTGATGAAGTTTTGGGCCTACTTTTTCCCTATTAGGCTCAGGGTCTCTGGTCTAATTCCTAGGTCCTTGATTCACTTTGAGTTAAGTTTTAAGCTTGCTGAGAGATAAGGTTTTAGTTTCATTTAGGTGCATATGGATTTCCAGTTTTCCCATCACCACTTGTTGAAGAGGCTATCTTTTCTCCAGTGTATGTTTTTGGTGCCTTTGTCTAGTATGAGATAACTATATTTATGTAGATTTGTCTCTGTGTCTTCTATTCTGTACCATTGGTTTACATGTCTATTTTGGTGCCAATACTATACCTTTTTAGTTACTATAGCTTTGCAGTATAGTTTAAGGTCTGGTATTGTGATGCCTCCTGCTTCATTCTTCTTGCTAAGATTTGCTTCGGCTCTTCTGGGTCTCTTATTTTTCCAAATAAATTTCATAATTGCTTTTTCTATTTCTATAAGGAATGACATTGGGATTTTAATTGGAATTACATTGAATCTGTGTAGCACTTTGGGTAGTATGGCCATTTTGACAATATTAATTCCGCCTATCCAAGAGCATGAGAGACCTTTCCATCTTCTATGGTCTTCTTCAATTCAAAAGAAGTGTTTTCAAATAACTTTCTTCTTAAATATGTCTACCTTTATTTGCTACCCTATGTATTTACATAGATTTCTAGAACTTCTCATCTTCCTTATCTTGTGAGATCATACATTCACATCTACTACCATTCAAGTGGGAAAGAAAGACATCTCTGCTCATTTTTCAGCATGTTTGATACCAAACTATCATGGTTTAGATGTGGTGTCCCCCAAAAGCTCAGGTGTGAGACAATGAAAAGTTTGGAGGAGAAATGATTGGGTTAGAGTCTTAACCTAGTCAGTGAATAAATTCCTGATGGGATTAACTGAGTGGTGGCTGGGTGAGGGGCGTTGGAGGCTTGGCTTTGGGGTATATATTTGTATCTGGTGAGTGGAGTCCCTCTCTGCTTTCTGATCTTCATGTGAAACACTTCCCTCTGCTACGCTCTCCTACAGGGATGTTTGGCCTCACCTGGAGCCCCAAGGCATGGTGCCAGACTTCTATAGACTAAGGCCTCTAAAATTGTGAGCCCTCAAATAAACTTTCCTCCTCTACAGTTGTGCTGGTCGGGTCCTTGAGGCCAAGCAGTGAAAAAGCTGACTAAAACACAGCCCTACATCACTGAGTAGTGGATAAGGAGAAAAAGAGATGTGGAGGATGGACCACTATTTTAGTCTTTTTCTATTCAAATATCTCTCATCTCATTCAAAAGTTCTGAAATGTCTTGGAATCTGGAGCAAATTTGTCAAGGTAAAAATGGATCCAAATTTATACAGGAAAAATACATTTTGCACTTGTTATATTTTTATTTCATTTGAATCTTTAGAGCATCATGTCTTTATGTAAAAGTCCAGCTGGCCTGTCTCAGCCTCCCCATGTTCTTCTCTAAGATGGTTTTCAGCTAGACAGGGCATTTATAATCTCATGGATGTGGGAGTCACATGCTGTCTGGTTGTTAATGTGGTGTTTTCTGATTAGGATGCCTCTTGACTTCAGATGCCCCTTTAGGCATCTCCTGCTAACTGGCCTAATCTTAGGTACGTGCTAAGTGTTCTGAAGTCCTTGTCTCTTACATTCTCTTTGTTCAGACCCAGGCTTTCTTGGTTATGGTGATCCTCCCTGGTCCACCAAACATCAGCACTCCACGCGCTCTCATGGAGAAGTGGGAATAACCCCCCAAAACCCTCGCCCCTTCTCCAGGCCGTGGGGACCCGAGGCAGTGCCTCCAAATCCTCTCCCCCTACAGCAGGGTGTGATTCTGCACCAGCACTGGGCTTCGCCAAGGGACACACAAACAAGGTGTGTCTGAGGAGCCAGCCTAGGCTTTGACAGCCTCAGGTGCCTTGCAATAGTTATGTAAATGTGGCCAAGTTCCAGACAGGTTATGCAAAATTGACTTCCATAGTAGTGACAAAGGATCCTGGTGTTTTATCTCCTAACCCTGAACTTATTTTTCTAAAGTTTATTTGAGGTGGGCAAGTGGGTTTTCATTGCTTCCTGACAGAAGCAAAATGACCTTATATCATGTCTGCCTGCTGCAAGGTGAGGTTAGCCATCCTTATCTGGGGGTCACAATGCAAAGGGGGTGAGGAAGAGAGAACCTGTCTGACTGTGGGGAGATAGTCCAGAATCAGGTTTGGTAGGTGTGAGCAAATATCTGCCTAGAGACAGAAATAAACTAACAGAGATGGATGTGGAAAAGAGTATAACATGGACAGCAGGTGACACTCTTTTGTACTCGAATATCTCAATAATTAGGAGATGTTCTCTTTCCTTTGGAGGAATCTGGATCAATTTATCTTAATAACTTGGAAATTGGTTTTGAAGATGAGACTGTGAGTTAAACAGTCACTATTCAAAAGATCAGTATTTGATTTACCTATTCTAAAGACTCATAGCATTTATAAGGAATGGCTTTAAACAGCAAGTCACAAGGTAATTTGTTGCAGTTGGAAAACCTCTTTGCCTTTGGCAGCTAACCCACCACAGAGAGGACATTGCACATTAATGCATTTATAATCCCATCCTCTGGTCCCTGGTTTACTTCAACAACAATGGGAAGTTGGCCCTCCGACATGGAAAAAAATATTTTGTAACAACACCACCACAAAGGCCAAAGAAATAACAAAGACTTACTTCTTACAGGAGAACAATTGCTGATAGTTTTGTGAATATTATCCAAAGATAATTTAACAGAAGCTTTTTCCACCAAGTTAATTGCTACAAAAAGGCTGCATTCAAACAGCTAATTGCTATAAATCAAAAGGAGATTCCAAGAATCTCTTGCCCAATGGGCTTTGTGCAACCTTACAATGACGTCTTAGTATTGCTTAGAAAAGGGAATCTCCACCATCTATGGGGGCATATGGAGCTCTAAACCCATTTCATTTTATCTGGTTTATTTCATTTGTTCTTATTCCTGATTTTAAGAAAACATTCAAAGAACAATTTGTTCAATTTATTATTAATCAAACATGGGTTGTTCTTTCCAGACTAGCTCTCTTCATTTTTCTTGGAATTCCACCAGGGCAGAAGCGACTGAAAAATACCTTCACACTCCTTTCTCCTCCATCATCTAAACTGACGCCTGCTAGCCAATAGCGCAGAGCACGTCTGTCATTCTTTAGAAGCAAGCATGAGAGCATCTTACTTGGAATGGAAGCACAAAAAGAAAACAGAAAAGAAGAATCACCAAATTAATAGATGAATTTCCCCCTTGCTTTTCTTTAATGTGGCTTGCAGTCCATTCAGTTCTCATAAAAAGAAAAGGAAGAAGAAAGGATAGCGGTGAAAATATAGTAACCATCCTCAAGGAAAAAGGACAATCATTAAAGCACATCCCTCTGTGTGTGCAAGATTAAGATAAGAAAAGCAATTGCTTCTAAAAGTCAGATAAAGGTCCCTTCTCTGAGGGCTCTGTTAGTTTTAGAATCTATTCAGAAAGAGGCAAGAAATTTTCCTCATGATTCTATTGTTTTAGAATAATGGTCACGACAAAACAGTGAAAGTGATGCATGAGACATCTGGGTCATCTCCTGGGATGATGTCTTTCTGTTTTGTAAATACACCAGACATAAATGGCAGAGTTATGTTATCAATGAAATGAGAGGAAGTTAATATTGCAGAGTGATGTCTGCAGATATATTATGTTTGAATAATTGAAAATTCTTGTCTGCTTTCATTCATAATATTTTAAATAAAAGAAAACTAAAGCCTCATGTTAATTATCTTGTAAAAGTAACAAAAACTAGCATAAAAATACTAAGTATTGTGAGAGTTCTGTGGGTCTCACATGACAACAAAAATTATATGCATTTATAAATTTAAAAAAATATATATAGCAAAAATTCTGGCAGACTATATATCAGTCTGTGTGCTTATATAATATTATGTTCATATTGCCTTATCAAGATAGATCATTAAATTTTGTTTTTATAGGTTTTGCTTTATAGAATTTTGTTTTATAGAATTTCCTCTTGGTTGTCAATGATATTGGCAAAGACACTAAATTTGTGTACTACCGATTTCGTACATAATTAGTAGCTTACTATTAAATGCAATGAAGTGTTAAAATATTAATACCAATATTAAATTGCAATCATTTCAAAGCAGTAATCATCTTTTATTCCCTAAATAGGTCATATTGGGGTCCTTCGTATTAGAAAAATCTGATAATACTGGTTGGATTAAGTTAATACCAATATGTGTCCCCAAGCTGTTATTATTTTTTTTAACAATAGTGTATAAAGATGAAATCTTGAATAATGACACAATGAAAGTGGTTATAATTTCAGGAAGATGAAAATGAACATATTGGGAAGCACTTCAACGTGAGTCAAGGTTAGCAGGAATCCCTATTACATGACGATGTTCAAATAAAATACGACAGTGGCCACTAATTAGAAAACCTGAACTACAGTGTTCGGGGAAGCTGGAAATGCTGGAAATAAGGCAAAAGAGGATACAAACATTACAGAGCATTATTTTCTGATGTTATTTAATTTAGGGCAATACACCTGTGTTTTGGTTGCTTGGGGCCACACACTAAAGGGGCCACACACTGTACATTTCTGAACAATTGAATTGACAAGTCCAAAGGCTGTACTCTTATCATCCTATAATTAGCTTGCCTGTTTTACTTTTAAGCTAATGATTTTATTGTAATACATTTATTTAAAAATAATGCTTGCAAATGCCCAGTTCCCCACATGTTCTTAAAACCTGTTTTAATATCTGATCTATGTCTTCATTATGGAGCTAACAGAACTTTGTTGTGTTCTCTAGGTTTGCATGAGAATCATGCTTCTCTTGTAAGTTTCTTTCTTAATTACAGTTTGATCGTATTGGAGAATTCATCAATGTAACCAGTCCTCCAGGTAGATTCTCCTGATGTAGCCGATTAGAGTCTGTTGTCTGAGGGCAGCTCATGGCAGCTTCTGTGCAGGAACATGGGCTCTTACCTTGCAGAATAATCCCCAGGTTGAATAGAACTTTACGTTTCCCATTTTACTTCTTTAGATTGTTGTTGATGGTGGTGAAATTTTGCGTGTGAGTCTGTTCTTTGCTTCTCCTAACAAAGTCATGTTTAGGGTAGTGTTTCTGCAAAGGGACTGCAGGAAGAGAATACCCTCTGTCTGTAAAAGTCTGGTTTTTCTGAGGGCAATAAACTTTTCTCTGCTATGGTCTGGACAAGTGTTCCCCAAAGGCCCTTCAATAGTTGGGGCACTATTAGACAGTGGTAGGCTTGAAGAAGTGGGGCCTAGTGGGAGCAAGTTAGGTCACCGAGGGGAAGGTTGGAACACTGGTCTTTCCCACTTCACCTCTCTCTCACTTCCTGGCCACCATGAGGTGAGCAGCTTCCTCCACCTTGTGCTTCCACCATGACATATTGTCTTGCCACAGGCACAAGAGTGGTGGGCCAACTACTCATGGATCAAAACCTCCCAAATGGAGCCAAATAAGCCTTTCTTCTTTTTAAGTTGACTACCTCAGGTATTTAGTTACAGTAATGAAAATTTGCCTAACACATTCACTCTTAGTGGCAGAAGGGGCAGGGAATCTGATTTTATGATCTGACCATTTCATAATTTGTCAAGATGAGGGTTCCTGTTTTCTGTTGGTGAGGAACAATGGAAAATATGATTTATAAATTGATTGGGGGGTGTCTATTTTTTCCATTTGTGAATTCAAATTCACAAAGAAAATAATGGGTCCACTAGAAATGAGAACAGATCTTGGGGATCTGCTCAGATGATTCAGAAATTCTGAGCTCCCTGTGCAGAGGAACACTTTTCTCTGTCCTTCTACAATTATTAAATGCAATTTTTTTAACCTTTTAAATGAAAATATACTATACGTTTTGCAGGTGTCATGAATTTGGTCCACCTTTTACCTCTCTCTAAATTACTATTTTCCCAAAGCAGTGATTAATCTTAAAAGAGTCATAACTTTTTGTTTTCTTTTAAACAAATGTTACGAGGTATTTTAAAGATTTATAACATGATGTTATGGGAGGTAGATGAATAGATTAAAAGAAAAAAGGTAACTATAATGAAGCAAATTAAATCGTTCATCATCTCACATAGTTGCCCGGTATTTCTGTACCAAGAGCAGCTAGGATCTATAAATTCAGTGTGAATCCTATTTACAGTACAAACTCATTGCCTATAGTCACCTGTTTTGCATTCTCTCTCTAGACTTGCTTATCTCACGTATCTGCTACTTTCTATCCTCTGGCAGACATCTTCCCATCCACCTCCTCATGTATCTGGTGACCACTGTTTTGTTGTCTAGTTTTGTGTATTTGATTCTAGTTTTGATTCCTGTTGTTGTGGCTTAGATCTGGAATGTTCCCCCAAACGCTTCTCTGTCGAAAGCATGGTTCCCCGGCAGCAAGGCTGAGGGGGCCTCTCAGGCAACAACTGGATCCCAACGCTCTGAGATCATCAGTGGATCAGTCCATCGTCACAGCTGAAGAGACTACAGGCCGGTGGGGCCTGATGGGAAGAGGTAGGTCACTGGGGGTGCTCCCTGAAGGGTTTATGTTCCCCTCAGCCCTCCCTGCTCTGCTTCCTAGAGAGCTGAGCAGCCTTCTTCCCTGTGCCTTCTGCCATGATGTCCTGCCTCATCTCAGACCCAGAGCAACAGAGTCCACCAACCTTGGACAGGGAGCTCTGAAATCATGAGCCAAAACACACTTTATATCATCTAGATTGTTGTTATCAGCTATTTTGGTCATAGTCATGAGGAGCTAACTAACACATCCACACAAGTGAGATCATGCAGTTGTTTTCTTTCTCTGGCTTAATCTACTTAGGATGATGTCCTCCTGGTTCATCCATTTGTGCCAAAGCACAAATCTCAATTTTTTAGCGCTGAATAATCGTCCAATGTTCATATATACCACAGCTCTTTACCTACTTGTCCACCAGTGGACACGTGGGTGGCTTCCCTACCTTGGGTATGGGAAATTGCGCCATAACACGGGAGGAAGATGTTTTCACGGGTGGTGGCTCATTGTCTTTGGTTACATGCCCAGAGGAGGGCTTGCTGGATCATATGTTGTCCACCAACTTTGTGTTTCTTTTTGATAATATCCGTCCTAAGGAATGTGGGGTGGCATCAAACACTTGTTTTGATTTACATTTACTTGCTGATTAATGCTGTGGGCAGCTCTTGTCTAACCCTGGTGCATTTTATGTCATGTTTGGAAACAAGTCTGTTCCAGTCTTTTTTAATTGGGTTATTTTTTCCTCTATTACATTGTGAGAGTGCTTAAGTTTAAACACTGAAGTTATGAGCATTGCTTATCTAGGCCTCAGAAATGTGTGTGTGTGTGTGTGTGTGTGTGTGTGCGTGTGTGTGAGAGAGAGAGAGAGAGATATTTTTTTTTTACTTCTGGAGGTATTATTAAATTGTATTATTACTTTAAAAAGCTACGTTCTAACTTGTATGTGGAGATTTATATGTGTCTATATGTTTAATATTTTTATTCCAGATATTAGAATATAAAGAAAACAAACTTCCAATTATTAAAATGTCAGCAATTTTAAAAAGACATCATTTCTTGCATAGAAACTGTTAAATCAGAAGACTTTTATGTAAGAATTCAAATACGTGTAAGAAAGGTTGAAAGAACAAGTCAGATTTAATATTTTTTCTCTCAAAATAGCTGCATGCATTTTCTGATTTTTATCTGCATAGAGTATAATACAGAAGTTTTGAAAAATAAGATTGATGTTTTCACAAAGTGACTAGTCTACTGTAGCCTTAAACTTACTATATTACTTTACTTATCACTTAAGGTGATAAAATATCTACACAACATTTATGATTTTTGTTTATTACAATGAATTGTTTAAATTCATTTAAAGTTTATTACAATGAATTGACATGTAATCATGAAAATATCTCATACGAATAATAGTATACAAGCATATATACTTAAACATAATTTCCAAGTTCCTTAATTTAAAAACTTAAACTATTTTCGTAAATGAAGCTAATTGATGGATATTTTTTCAATGATCAGAAACTTAAGTTTGATAGGATACAACAGTCTCAGCCACTAAGTAACTGGTGTGTGTCTGTGTGTGTGTGTGTGTCTGTCTGTCTGCCTGTCTGCTCACCTTAAAGAAGGCTTATTCTTATGGATCATTTAGCACAGATGCTCATTCCTGCCACTTCAAGGCAGGTGAGTAACATGAGCGGATGTAGTAAGTCATCTCGTGCATGCTTACAAGTCTTACTCACTTGCTAAGATGCTTCATGTGATCATTAACAAACGCCTGCCTCCCAATTTTCTCTGAAGTAGCAGTGAATGGGGCTTTAAGACCACGCTGGAATCCACAGCAGCAGAAGACTTTGTGTATATGAGGCCATGCAATGTGTTTTATGTACCAAGAATAATGGAGACTAATAAATTGACCATCTGTGAAAGAAGATAATAAAAAATCAAATCCTAAATAAATATGCCAAGTTGTAAGTTACAGAATGTAACCTTTACTTGTCTGGATTTAATATATTTGTAAATAATGAGCCTGCAACAAAGGGAAGCAGTGTTTCTAGTTTTGACGAAGTTTACTGTTGTAATGCATTTACTGATTCATCATTAAGAGATTTTTAAAACAGAGCTTATGGTTGTTTTACTGCCTGTGTCAGTTACTTTCCCATCACTGTGACAAAATGTTTGAGATAAACAACGTAGAAGTGGCAAAGGCTTCCTTTGGCTCACAGTTTTGGAAGTTCCAGTCCATGGTTGCCTGGCCTCCTGCCTCTGGGCCTGGGGTGGCCAGCACGACGTGGCAGGAGCTCATGGTAAAGGAGCTTCTCACCTCCTGGCACCAGGAAGCATAGAGAGAATGGCCAGGGTCCCGGTCTCCCCTCCACGGCACACCTCTGACCTAAGTGCCTCCCAGTAGACCCCACCCCCAGGAGCTCCAGGAGCAGAGGACTAACCCTTCATGATATGGGCCTATGGGGGACATTCAGGATCCCAATCAGAGTGCTGTGAATTTCATATTAATGGCAGCTCGGTATATTTACAATCAGGGGCTGCTTTCCTCCAAAGCCATCTTCTTCCAGATTGGTTCAGTTGCTTCCCCTAAAATCTCATTTCTCTAGTGGGTGAAAGAAAATGTATTAACCTGTCCACATCCTTCCAGTTAAGGGTCAGGCGATGCTCTTTGGAACTCTCTGCATCTCTGCTCCGGTACTGGAATTCTCATGTTTAAGCATTTTAAATATTGAATTTAAACATGTTTTATGAATGCAAATGAGAAAAAGGAAGGCTAGGAATGATTTAAAATGTCATAGTTCATTCTTAAGTTTTTGTTCACAGATAAGGAAAAAGAAACAGTGGAAAAAACATTACATAGGCAGTGGGGGCCCAGAACACATGTTCCCACGTCCCTCCAGTTGCCCTTGGTGGAGGCAGTGACGTTGTTTAATTGCTGGCATCATTTAAGTCCCATTCATTTGTTGGTTCAGTGCTTTAAGGCAGACAGAAGGGCCCAATGAGATTCCACTCACCAACACCATAGACTTATTCCAGTAGAATTCATTAAATTGTGAAATCGGTCAATTAATAGTGGCTGAATATAAATGTTCAAGACAGGCATATTTAAAAGAATTAAAGTGGAAGAAAAAAATAAAATTCTGCTAGGAAAATGGAGCTATTAGTGCATCTTCTTGGATTAGCCTCTGGCTGGAGAGAACCTGGGTGCAGGAAAAGTGCCACTGGATCCCAGGAGGAGACACTGGTGGTGGCTGCTGCTGTGCTCACACCCGTCCCATGCCCGTCCTCCCGGCTGCCTCTGGATGGCTGCCCGTGGTTGCTGAGAGGCAGGGCCCACGCTCGCCTTTCTCTGGCACACACCAGTGGGACTTGCACCTCCCATTCTGCTTCTCTTTTCTGTGTCTCCTTGTTCCAGCGTGCACTTTCAGTCTAGCTGGGTGTGCTGCACGATGCTGTTTCTAAAGCAAAGCCTGTTTCTTCTTTTCTTCAAGGGCCAGGAGCGCTTCAGTGCAGATCTGATGACGCCTACCACGCCAATCACAAACTTCTCCCCATATTTTTCCATATTGCCCATGTGGCCCGCTCACGTCCAGCACAGACTGAGAGTCATGGCTATCGTCTTTCCATTTTTGGAGGTCCTGCCAAGTGAACATGGCATGCAAAACAGTTCCCAAAGCGAAAAGTGCCAAGCATGGCCCCGAGGAACTGCTGAGCGGTTTTCCAGGTGGTCAGACTGGTGTGTTTCAATGTGTGATGTGAAGCCCGTTTATGGTTCTACCAGCTTTGCCAGGATCCTGACTTTTCCCTCAAAGTTTCCACTGTGTTCCCGAGTATCCTGGATACTTGATATATCCAAACACTGGACAAATGTACCGCTCACCTCAGTTCTGGAGGACTTGAGGGGATGCTCCAGATTGTCTCCTATGACATAGGAGAGAAATCACAGACTCTGGGTTCTGGGAAACCCACTCAGAGCTCTATTGCCTACAGACTCAGTTACTTGGAATAATTAGTCTCCTTTCTGAACCTCCACCATCCTCATTTATAAAGCAGGAATTTCAGCTATTTCAAAGGAATCATTCAAAACCTGATAGAAGATTGTCTTTGAAATGGATAGTGTGATCCTTAGCGCCCTGGCTGTGAGCAGTGTGGTTGGAGCATCATGAATCTTTGCTATGGTCAGAATGTGGTGTGTGCCCTCTAAAACTCCTGCTGGAACGTAAGCCCCAATGTGAGGTATTAAGAAGCTGGAAGCCACCTGACCATGGTGTTTGGAAGTGGAGCCTTCAGGAAGCACCTAGGATTGGATGAGGTCATCAGACTAGACCCACTTGAGAGAATTCTGGTGCCTTTGAGGTCAGAGGGCGCACACGCAGGCTCCCTAACTTCTGCTCCCTCCAGAACAGCAAGAAGACCACCACTAGATGTGACCCCATGGGCTGGTGCTTTAGAACCAGGATTCTTTGGTAAATCTCCCCAGGCCTGTGGCATTGAGCTAGAAGCAACAGAAACTAGACTAGTACAACCATCACTAATACGGTCTTCTTGCATTTTATTCCAGAATAATTTTCAACCATATTCTCAATGCAAGTATGGTGAAATTTTAGTTCTATCACAAAATGTTTATGCCCAAAACCTTTGGAACAATGTATTTCGTGCCTGTTCTTTTTTTTTTTTTTTTTTTTTTTTTTATGGGAGATTGAATCCAGGGATACTTTACCACTGAGACACATCCGCAGAGCTTTTTGGTTTTCATTTTGAGACAGGGTCTCACTCAGCTGCTTAGGGCCTCTCACTAAGTTGTTGAAGCTGGCCTCCAATTTGCCGACCTCCTGCCTCAGGCTCCCAAGTTGCTGGGATTACAGGCCTGCACCATTCTTGCTCATTCTTTTAAGTAAGTGGAAATTCTGTGTGCTCACACACACACACATGCATGTATGTGCACTTAAAAACACATATATTGCTGAAAGATAGTTTTGTCATTTGGGAGAATTTCCATTCCTCTTAAATTGTTAAAAATATTTTAACTTGGAGTCCTCTCTGTGCTTTTACCTTACCACGTTTTAGTCACCGCCATTACTCGGGTAGGTACGTAGCCGGGAGCAGCCTAACCACCTCTGGCCCTTCTCCTTGCTCTGCAACCCATGATTCAATCCCAGTGGAAATTGATGTTTCAACCACTTTTAAGACATCTTTGCTTTTATTGAAAAATTTGAGAGGATACACAGTTCCTAAGGAAGCCCTGTTAGCTAAATGCTACCGCGAGGAAACAGTCAAGCTACCTGCTCTGAATGATCCCAGAGGCTCCTGTCGATGGCCAGGAAGTTACTGAGCAAGGAAATTCAAGCCCATGTTCTTCCTGCCCCCAACGCTGGGCCTGGGCTGACTCCATCCTTCACACCAGGATCCCGCGGAAGGACTCTGGAGGTGCCTCCGCCATCCTGTGACATGAGAAAATGTCAACAAATCAAGCCTAAGAGGGGCTAACAGGAATCTCAACTGGAACACACAATGGCATTGTGAAACCTGGGAAAGAGAGAGCAAGAACAATGACTCAGGAAAGAAAATCTTCCCCTAACTCGATTTAGTTCATGACACAAAAGAAAATGCTGAACACGTTTGTTTCTTATTCTAAGTAATATAGAAAGCTTGAGGACAGGCTTGGACAAGAGAACTATGAAATTCAATGAGAAATAATTGCCAAATAAAATTTTCACTGGAAAGGGCAAAAGGCAAATTTATACGGAAGAAATTTATAGGAACAATTCAGAAAAAAAGTGTTTCAAGGATGAGGAGGAGGAAGAGGAGGAGGAGGAAGAGGAGAAAGAAAGAAAGAAAGAAAGAAAAGAAAAATATAGGAGAATTGAGTGTGCAGAGAAATAAACCCTTGAAATCTAGGTTATGATTGAGGAGTGAGAACAGTTCAATCAAACCCAATAATCAAAGAAAGAAGTGGAGAAGTCTTTTCTGGCCCCTGCTATCGACCTCAGAGACAGCACTCCTGCTGTGCCACCAACCCACAGAGGACAAGAGCAACGGGTGCCCACATTTCAGAGAATCACAGATACTTGGGTGTCCACTCCTGACTTTATCTCCAGGCATGGCCTTTGGGAGACTTTGGCTTAGATGTCTCTGTGCTAAGGACATTTTGGGCGTCTACCACACACAGTAGATGCTGCTCTCAAAAACACGAAAAGGAGAGAAATTATTTTAACAATTATATTTTTGACCTCATATGGTCATAAAAACAAATTGTAGCCAGGAGCAGTGGCGCAGGCCTGTAATCTCAGAGGCTCGGGAGGCTGAGGCAGGAGGACCATGAGTTCAAAGCCAATCTCACCGAAAGCAGGGCGCTAAGCAACTCAGTGAGACCCTGTGTCTAACTAAAACACAAAATAGGGCTGGGGATGGGGCTCAGTGGGGGAGTGCCCCTGAGTTCAATCCTTGGTTCAAAAAAAAAGAAAAAAGCATTTATAAATTTGAAAGAGTTGATGATAGCAAGTAAGAAAGCACAGGTATGGTGTCTCTTGTCAGAAGTATTGAAGGTTGTTGTTTTGTATCCAGATGACTAGACGAACACAAGATGAGGGATGTTTGTGAAAACTGTTCAATTAAAAGCGGGTTGTCTAACTGACAGATTATTATAATGCACAGGGATCAATTTGTGGCAGGCTCCTGGCTCATTACTTCCCAGTCTTACCCGCTCTGTCCTCAGTAAGTTTACCTCAAAGTTGTAACCAGGCCTGTGACTGAGAAGAAAGAGGGACTGTCTTGTCCTCTTGCCGCTGGGAGTGGGCACACGTCCTGCTGTGAACAGTGGGGCAGAGGCAGAGCTGAACCAAACTTGGGTGAAGACTTCCAAGAAGAAATTGCCACGGTCTCCTTTCTTGTTCCTGGCTCCGTCGTGTATACAGGTAATATAACAGGGGTGCCCGGAGGGAAGAATACAAGAAAAGAACCAGGCGTGCGTGTGTCTGTGTGCACACACCAAGACATGCTTATCCTCTGCCTGTGCACATTCCCAAAGCCAGGAAGGGACAATTCATGTTGTAAAAGACAAGAAAGCATTAAAAACATAACATCACGGCAACGGTGAGGCCAAATATTGCTATTAATTCATAAAACTCGTCATCAAATAAAGGACTTGGAAACTTTGAAAATAATACTATCATAATTCTGTTTTTTAAAAATATTTGTCTTTAAAACATACTCTACTTTCCACTCAGGATCATGAAATATGACCCAAACAATGTCCCCTCCCCCTTACAATGTCTTGGGCTTTATTGGTCCTGTTCTTAACATAGGCTCTTCCGCAGGTTTTTGTTTTTTTTTTTCCTTATCGACCTCCTATTGTCCCTCATGTCCTCTTTAGGTTTCCTGTTATACCACCAGTATCGGTGGTCACATCATTGATCTCAAATCATCCTATCTCCAGTACTAAAGCTTCTTTCTGTGTATTTTTAATTATACAAACTACCATTTCCTTCACAGACACTTCGTGTATCTTTGTGCCCACTGGGTTTTGTAGTGGACTCCGGAACTTCACCTGTAGGAAGGAAGTACAGGTGCCATTTCACTGACCCCACTCTCTGTCACCTCTGTCTCGCCACATGTCCAGATACAGGCACCAGGAGGCTCTCCCCAGAGCCAGCAAATGCTGGCACCACGCTCTTCAGCTCAAGCCTCAGAGCTGTGAGCCACATAAACCTCTGCATTCAATAAAGTACCTGGCTTTGGATATCTGGTTATAGTCACACAGGGTGGACTAATATATCCCCTTGTGAAAGATTTTCACTGGCTGCTTACATCTCTCTCTCTTTCATTCCTGAAATGGAATCATTTAATCATGAATATGTCCCAAGTGCCAAGTGATCTATTTTCAGGAACACAGTGTGCTTTCTCTGGCTGCAGATCCGCTTTTTAATTTCAAGGACATGTCTATTATGGTATTAAGTTCCTTTCCATCATATTGAGTGGATTCTATACTTATGTCCTGATAATTTTCTTTATGTTTAAATTACATTTGTCCACAACATCGATGATCTCTTCTCCAATTGCATTGATGCTATGAATGATATATTCTCATCTTATTAGTATCTTGATTTTTTCTTATTTATATAGACCAAAGACCAACTTTGTCTTTTCTGTTCCTACATATGATAATTTAATAATTGTTGTAGAGTTAAATTTCTTACCTCTGTAATCTCCCTCTGTACCACCATATATACATATATAGGGCTGCAGGTAACAATATTATAATACCATTGGAATTTCCTATTTTCTCTCAAAGAGTTTACATATAATGTCCTTAGTTTTTTAATAAAATATTTGATGAGATTGCCAATGAGGGTCAGCTGATTCTCAGAATTCGCTTAGGCAGGCTTACGGTGGATTCCCATGTTCTCAGCAGGTAGAGTGCTTTCATGATTTCATTTTTCTTGATCAATTTTAGTAAGCTGAGTTCTGAAGAAATCTGGCCATTTAATCTATGCTATCAAATTTATTGGCACTATTTTATTTTAACTGAATCTCTTTGCTTTTAAAATGTCTTTGGAATCTGTGGTTATTTAGCTCTCATGTTTCCTAATTCTGATCGTGTAGATGTGTTTTTTGTTCATTCCTTTTTATTGACTAGTCTAAGAACTTATCAATTCTTATTAATCATTTCAAAATCCCAACTATTAAAAAACCTTTGTCTATTTATTTCCTACATCATCAATTTTCACATTTTTGTGGGGTTATTTATTTATTTTTCATTTATTTCTACCTTTTCTAAGGTACAAAATAAATTATTGATTTTAGACCGTGCTTTTTCTATTTCTAAAACAATAAAAATTATTAAAATTCCCTCCAATATTAATTTTTCTGTATCCCACAAGTTTTGGTAATTGTGTTTTTCATTATAATTCAGTTCAAAATAGCTTTTTATTCTTTTTATGGTTTTTCTATTTACTCATAGGTAACAAAATTTTTGGATCAAATATTTGCCATCTCACCTCCTCTCAACAGCTGTAAAATGTTCCAGTCTCATCGATAAGCATAAATATAACAAGCACATAGTTTCAACAGATTGTGATAATTTGCCATGTTTGTTTAAGTCTTTGTCTTTAAAAAAAAAAAAAAAAGAGTTTGTAGCATGTTTATAGGCCCCCCCAGCAGCTTTTGATTATTTTTTCCCTGATCTTTCCTTAGTCCCCAGGAGATAAATACCGAAATAAAGGTTTTTTTATTGTTTTGCATCTTTGACTATATATAGAGACATATATAAAATATGGTGTTTTTCATATTTGTAAAGTCTATTATAACCACATATGTGTACACACGTCTTAAGACATTTCAATTTTTTCTCAACCCTCTGTATGTGAAAATTATCTACATGAATACATGTAATTCCAGACCTCTGATTTGCTCTCACATATTTAACTGTATGAATATACCTCTTATGTTGGCACAATGATGGATATATTTAAGTTGTTTAAAATCATTCTATTACCAATCAAGCCGCCTTCTTTTTTTTTTTTTTTTTTTTTGGTACTGGGGATTGAACCCAGGGCTACTTTACCACTGAGCCTCATTCCTATCCCTTTTCACTTTTTAGTTTGAGACAGGGCCTTGTTAAGTTGCTTAGGGCCTCACTAAGTTTTCCAGGCAGGCCTTAAATTTATGATCCTCTCACCTCAGCCTCCTGAGTCAGTGGGATCACAGGCAAAGCTGTTATGAATATTTTTGCACACACCTTCTGCACACATACTTAAACGCATCTCTGGGGTAACTGAGAAGTGGAATTGCTTGGCCTAGGGTTTACGAGCCTCCCACTTTAGTAGCTATTACCTAGCTATCCACCAACTTCAGGGCCTCAGCCTCTATGAGATTTCTCCTTCTCCATATCCTCATCATTGGCATTGTCTCACAATTTTTAAAGGTTTTGTTAAATTAGTGAGTGTCAAAGGCATTGGATCCTTTCAGTTTTTCTTCCCATGATTGCCACGGTTATCACTATGCTTTTCTTTCAGAAGTTGCTGGGTTTGCTTTGATCTTTTTCTGACTGGCTTCTTTAATAGTTTGTGTATATGTGTTCGTTCTCTATGTTAAAAATGTCTTCAAGTTAAAAACACTGTTTTCCAATGTTTATTGTTAATAGGTTATTGCAGTCTGCAACTTGGTTTTTAACTTTACCTATAAAGGGTCTTTTATAGACAGTTGAAACTCTAATATGACAAGTTGTTATATTTTAAGAAATTCTTCATTCCCTACCTTGAAAACTTAAAGCTTAGTTGTACCTTTTTGTCTAAGTGATTTCTAAATTTTCTTTCATATTAATATACTTAATCCATTTGAAAATTCATTTTCATGTATAATGTTAGGAATCTAATTTTCCTTTCTTCATAAAAACAGCTCATCTTTCCAAGATCAGCTTTTGATTTATGTCCCTACTAAAGTCTCCTAAAAGACGCCACATTTTAAAATATCTGTACTTCTTTTTATTGATTATGTTTGACTCAATTTTATATATCTGTACCAATGTAACAGTGACTTCATAATTATAGTAACTCTTGATAAAGTTAGTCACATATCTCCTCTTTTACTTCAATAATTTCTTAGCTGAATTTTTGCCCGTTTTATCTTGTACATAAATTGTAAAATTAATTTTTTTCAGTTCCAAGAATAGTCTTTGGGATTTGACTTGGGAATTGCATTTGAACTTCTTATGAAGGGGGAATGGTTGGTACCGTGGACAATTTCAATATATGAATCTATCTCCATTCTTATACTCATTAATGTTCTCAATAATTGTCTTATGCTTATTTTCCATAAGTATCTTACACTGGACTTGTTCAATTCACCCTTAGGCACTGTAGAGTCTCTTTGGTGTGCACATTGTGGGGTGGCGGGTTGTGCAGACCATAGCATTGGGAGCTCGTAGTCTGCTGTGATATTTCAGATCTGCAGACCGAGTTTCCTAGCTACTGGGGTTCTTGGTTCTGTTTGTCAGTTGACCAATTTTGCTTCTCCTGCCAGCCCAAGTGCGTTTTCTGTGGATCCCACTCATGCTGTCAACTGCATCCCTTGGAAACCGCACCTTGTGCGTCAGTCCTGTTTCCTCTGCACATTTTAGGCAGCGTGGCTGAGTGTATGGAGCTAAAGGTCACCCAAGCATGGACTTGCTGTGGCACCTGGAAAGGAGCTGAGTTTGGAATAAAGGTGGCCTTTGATGACATGCGCTTCTTCAAGTCGTAAACCTCATCTTCAAGCATTGCCTCAGGTTGTCGATGTCTTCCTATTCCATAGATGTTACTGACTTAAATACTAAGGAAATTAGACAGTCAGGAACTTAGGAGGAAAAGGAAGAAGAATGAGAGAGAGAGAGGTGTAAAAAGCACTCACGTGAAAAACATGAATTAGTCTTCTTCCTCTAACACATCATATGACGGTGACTTTATACTGCATTTCTCAGCTATTCCAGAAAGGTATGGTTTGACATCTTAGTCCAGAGCTCATTTATTCAACATTTGTTGAGTATTCTGAATGCTAGACTCTGTTAATAAAAATAAAATAGTCTTCAACCTTTCCTTCAAGAAACAATGTGTCATAACAGAGGCAGGATCAAACTGGCACAGTGTAAAGGAAGAGAGAATAATAGATTGCTCCCTCACACTTTCTGGGTTCTATCAACTACACCATCAAATCTGTGATAGTGTCCAAAATGACACAAATTTTTGTTTTTATTAATTATATTTCTATCATTGGTTTTTATTAATTATATTTCTATCAATGGCATGAATTGCAACTGTTACAACAATATCAGAACAGGTACTTAGAGAGGTATTCTCTTGTTTACCAGTAACATTGTTTATTTTTATCAGATTTATATTTGGCACAATATATACATATGTCAAAATATCACATTGTATATTACAAATAGACATAATTTTTGTTTTTCAATTAAATCTAAGGCTGAGGAAAACATTAGGCATATACTATAATTCAAATATGTATATACCAATATTTTCCACATTTCTCTGCCATTCTTACATGTATTAAGAATTTCTGAAATGTAATGGTCTAGGCTAAATTTGGCAGAGAAATAACTCTGGGCAGGTGTGAAGGGAAAGTAGAAAAAATTGAGAACATAAATTGAGAAAGGAAGTGATCTTGATTTGGAAGAGGGATTACTCAGGGTAGAAATGGACGCAGAAGTCTGAGCAGGGAGCAAAAGCAAGTGGGTCGTGTTTCCCCACAGCAGCAGAATACGGGCTGCCCTTCCAGTGGAGGGGACAGGCACATTGACACTTGAAATTTACTCATGACAGATACAGAGTGAATGTGAATGTAAGAAAGATAATTCCAAGTCAGAATTTGGAAAGGCGGTGTTAATACAATTACCTGTGCCCTTTAGTCTGATTGAGAATTATTGGCCTCAGTGGGCTTAAATACTACATTAAATAATAAAGAAGTAAATATTTAAGAGTACATAAATTAAACAAAGAAAATTGATTTTTAGTTGAGAATATCCTTTGGCACTGACCAAATAAAGAATATAGTACATTTTCAGGCTCATTTCATAGCTTTCAATGAAAAAATAGTATGGATTATTTGTTATTTTTCCCATTTATTTCCTATTTATTTACTTATTAGGTTATTTCCTATTAGTTGCTAGTGGTTAATTTTGCAATAGTGTCTTTGGTTTTGCTTTCCCTGGTGAGAGTCTACCTAAATAAAGTAAAAAAACTCAGTTTAACAAGAGCAACATAAAATTTCCTTCATTAATGTTGATCAAAAACAACACACTGAAACACTAGCCTTACTAAATGTTGGCCAAAACAAAGAATTTTTGACACATAATAGTCATTACTTTAATGTTGTAATAGTAATGTAATAGCAATGATTATTCAGATGATGAAAATCAATGTGACCGTGTACAAAATGATCTTGTTTCTCTTACATTAATTCAGTAATTTCTCTCTCTCCCTTCTCACCCCCCGTCTTTGGTACTGAGATGGAACCCAGGGGCTCTTAACCACTGAGCCACATTGACAGCACTTTTGGGTCTTGCTAAGTTGCCAAAGGACCTTGCTATCTGACTATAAGAAATTACATTCCCATTAAGATGGCCAATCTGCATAAAAATGTGTTGCCTATACTAAATCACACTCAGGACCCCAAAGTATAGTATCAGAAGAATAGAATCACAATGCTTTATCAAAGTAGATAGTACTTTCCATGTCATGTCAATGAAATAAGTTGGAATTCTAAAAAATTTTCCACAGACAGCAATGCTTTAGGTAATATGGGTACCAAAATATATCTTCTGGCATGCCAGAAGATATAAACCCCATTTAAGCTAACTCTGCATTCAATCATTTATTGAATGAACATTCACTAAATGAGATTCTACCAGCCTCTGCTCAAGAAACTGGTGTCTCTACATAAAACACAAAATAGGGCTGGGGAAGTGGCTCAGTGATTGAGTGCCCCTGAGTTCAATCCCTGGTACCCAGTAAATAAATATATATATATATATATATATATATATAAATACATAAATATAAAAGAAACTGTTAATAATTGAATCAATAAGAAATGGTGAATTGCTGTCCTCAAGAAGTCACGGGTATACCAAATGCAAAGAAAACATTTAAAATGGATCTCACCAATTTTCAATTGTACAATATATTATTATTAACTAGTAACCACCATGTACACTAGGTCTCTTATTCCTCCAATCTAACTGAAATTGTGTATACTTAAATACCTTCAGTTGTATTCATTAATTAAAAACAGGAACAAGGTCAAGAAGAAAGCAGAAAAATATAATTAAAAAAAGAGCCCAGCTATCATTTGTATATGAAAGAAAGCACCCATAAGATTTATTCATGAATCACCATGATTTCCCATTCTGAATTACTCCTCCATCTGCAGCCATCTTTTGGGGAGTATCTTTGTACTTACTTCACATTTGAAAATTTGCCCAAATCCCTATTTTGTTTTACATTGTTTGAAGTGACATTGCCAAATCTGTTTCTTTATGATTTCAAGTTTTCCTTTCTCATGTGTAGCCAGAATTCATAGACGTCTCTACAGAATCTGAATAGAGAATCTTGACAAATTTTTATAATTTTTCTGCTGAT
The DNA here is from genome assembly GCA_004024805.1 of Geosciurus inauris. Lineage (NCBI taxonomy): Eukaryota > Metazoa > Chordata > Mammalia > Rodentia > Sciuridae > Geosciurus > Geosciurus inauris. The sequence goes on from PVHX01015997.1 coordinate 41,688, forward strand.
ATTTTATGGTTTTCTCACCCATATCTGTTTTATCAGCAATTTCTTTTCAAGCAGACAACTAGTATTTATTATTGTCATGGTATTCAATTTAAATTTTATGGAGGTAATTCTCTTCTTACAACCATACATCATTATTTTGTGCAATATTAAATTAAATTGCATAATGGTGGTATTAAGTAAGATGGGCAACACAAGTTTGAGAGTGAAAACATAGTCATCGAACTCTGGAAAGCAAATAATTCAAATGGCTGGGAGCCTAGCAGCCTCGAATGTTCAGCATTTTATAGAAGCGAGGGAAATTTTATTAATCTTCATAGCCAGTTAAGCAGAACTCAGAGTTTCTCCAATGTTTCCTAAATTCTTCACAATTAATATGCATTACTGCAGTAATAAGAAACTAGCAGAACTTCTCATTAGTGATTAATGGTATTTCTTTTTATAACTATTAGAATAAAGCAGAGGAGTCACACTATATGTGTATTTAATGGATATCAAATAACTTGCATCCAATATCCTTGAGGCCTATATTAAGTTTATGAGAGACCTATGTTAAAAATGATGATAGAAATAGCTCATTCACTGGAGCATAAAATCCAGACATATTATAAGTATTTTATACCTAATTAATGAAAATATCTATTTTCAGTTGCTTTAAATATGACTTTGATTAAAAACAAGGATTATCCTAGCACTCATGATATACTGAAATATGAGGCAAACATGAAGTTAATAAGATAGACATCTATAAATGAGTCAACAGCGAGGTTAAGAAGTTGCAATACCATCTCAGCATTTCACATTCCGAAGATTTTAACCATTTGAAAAGTTCATGCAGGAGCAAATAACACTTAAACATTTGCCTCATCTGTTACAGCGTGGTCAGGCTGGCTCAGTGTTCAATACTGTGAAATGTCCTCCGAGTGCTTTTTGAAGTCATAAACAGTCTTATAAACCACAATGCTGAAATGCAAGATGGCAGTTTCAGAGGAAAAGAATCCAAGCATAAGGCCAGTAAAGTGCATCTCACAAAAGTCAAGGGCATCATCAAGCAACCTTAACAAAGCTTCCTTACAGTCCTGCTCATGCAGCCAATAAATAAACTTCCTAATAAATAAACTTGTCCATTTGGATGGGACTTAGGTTGTCTGTACAAGTAATTTAGAATGTTTATGTTGGCCTCTGCCACAAATGGTTTTGGTGCACTTAGTACTAATTCTACACACATGATCAAGACCATTGCTAGAGTTTATCTTTTGTGGGACATGTCTATGAGAAGTGTACACTAAAGCAGGAGCTCTTACTTTCCTCAGTGACAATTTCAGTAGGACTTAAATCTTATACTACTATTTACTCATAAGATATATAATTTTGTGTGACAAAATATAGATTTTTGAAAGGTTGTACTATGGAATTTTGCATGAATCAGTAAGAAAAAAAAGAACATTTCAGCTTCAAGAAATTAATACAATCATCAGACAATAATGAAACCACTGATTCATCAGACATTCATTCCTATGACAGTCTTTTTTTTTGTTTTTTTGTTTTTGGTACTGGGAATTGAACTCAAGGGCACCCGACCACTGAGCCACATCCCCAGCCCTATTTTTGTGTTTTATTCAGAGACAGAGTCTCACTGAGTTGCTTAGTGCCTTGCCGTTGCTGAGTCTGGCTTTGAACTCGTGATCCTCCTGTCTCAGCCTCCCAAAGTGCTGGGATTACAGGTGTGTGCCACCACGCCCAGCTCCATGATAGTCTTAATTGTCCATTTTTAAAATCATCTGATACCATAGAACTCTTATAATGAATTGTAATTTATGACAAAAACATATATGTAAATTATGTATACAACTGCATGTTTTCATATATATATAATAAATGCCTCATTTTTGTCTCAGAAGTAGGAAATGCATTTTAATTTTGTTTAAACAAAGGATATGATTGGTCCATTGTCAGAATCATGGCCTAGACACTTTTGTCCAAAGTTGTATTTGATTCAAGGAAGAGACGCAATGTGTCCTTGAAGGGAAGAATGGGCATGTACCAAGTAAGGGGTGATCTGCCACAGCGGAATACAAATGTGACTTCCTTCTCATTCACTTGTTAAACAAAGGTCTCTGGGGTGACTGGTGGGTCCTGAGGGCTGGTGGCTAAGGTGGCTTCTTTCCCAGATAGTCATAACATACACCAAGTAATACATGTTTGAAATGGAGCCAGAAGCTCATCGTCCGCATGTTTACTGCAGTGAATTCTGATCTGAGCGGTAAACGCTGAAGACAGCAGGTTCTCTGCTCTCACTGCAGGTCCACTGTGGTGTGGAAAGAGAAATGAGCACACAGACAACTGCAGCTCCTCCAGGAAAGGGGAAGTTGATTGTACAAAACAAGGGCTGTGTTCTGTCAAAATGAATGGTATGGGGGGGCGGTTCCAAGATGGCGGCCTAGACAGTCCACGCTGCGCTAGGCTCTCAGGGACCAGGGCTGGAAGTGGTGGAGGCGCCGTTTTCCAGCCAGCTTCCTGGCATCATTCTGCGGCTCAACATCCCACGCAGGAATTTCGCTCGTGTATGTGTGAGTACAGGATCACCGGGAGGCAGCGGTAGCCGGGAGGCGTGGCTTTGGCGCCGACTGGCGGAGTGCAGTTGAGGTGGGGGATCCGGCCCAGGGCTTCAGCCCGGAGTTTACCCCGGGCGTGCCGGGCCTGCTTCCGCACAGGGTGCCTGGCCCCAGCGCCCACCCAACCGCAAGAGACCGCTAGCAGTTACTTCTGTGGACTGACTGTCTCCTGAGCGGAACCCCAGCTATTGTTCTTTGTGGACCACCTTCTAACACAGCAGAACTTCCTACACACCAGGGGCGCAGGTGAACACCTGGGAGCAAACCTTGGCCACGGTGGAACAGCGACTCCACCAGCGGCCCAGAGTTTCACCTTGGCCTGGGACCAGTACCAAGGATACCAGCCGGGAAAGTCCAGCAAACAACGGACAGCGCCACCTACTAGAGGAGAAGTAACGAAACCCTGCAGGGAAACTATAACCATATAGGAGTTAAAACTGTAACACCTTGGATCAACAGAGCTAGAAGGAAAGACACACAAACATCATGAGAAAACAAGGGAAGAAAGTGACTCAAACAAACCAAGATACT
>PVHX01015998.1:0-44727 GCA_004024805.1 Geosciurus inauris
CCTTCTCAAATTTTTCAATGGTTCTTTTGTCGATTCCACCACATTTGTAGATCAGATGGCCAGTGGTGGTAGACTTGCCCGAATCTACATGTCCGATGACAACGATGTTGATGTGAGTCTTTTCCTTTCCCATTTTGGCTTTGATTTAGCAGTGGTTTTCACGACACCTGTGTTCTGGCGGCAAACCCGTTGCGAAAAAAAAAGCTTGAATAATCTTAAGAAAAACAATTATTAAACCACTTTTGAACCTGACATGTTGGTATACTGATCATTTTAGAGTTGTTCTCTGAATGGACAATGCTTGGGTAGTTGTTTTTTTTCAATGCAAACCAGGTCTATGGAAATACTAAAGACCATTGAACTTCAGGGAAGGCCATATATATTTGAGAAGATTTTAATCTTCTTTTCTTTCTTTTAAAAATTTCTATGTTGGAATAGTCTGACAAAGTTATTGAAACGTATATTAAATGAAATTTAACTAAAAAAATGCAATAATCAAATCGACAAATTAGCCCCTCCATAAACACTTGACACTTTTATTCCATCTGTACAAGGCCATGTAGGTAAATATTCAATTCACACACAGACTCCTGTCTTAGCAAAGATTCCAAGTAGTTTTTTGTAATTCTTAAACTTGGAATAACTTTAGTTAGATACTGGAATTATGACTAAAGCCAGGTAATTAATACATTAATGAACATGTCTTTTTTTAGGCATTTAAGTATGTGGAGGTATTTCATATCTATTTGAAGATAAGTAATATGTTTCTTAGACTTAAGTGAAAAACTTTTGGTCATAAGTTGGCATAAAGAATAAACAAAACATCATATTCAAGATGAACAGATTTTATTTATTATAATTCTCAAAATCAAACAAACAAAAATCATCTTCATCACAAAGTGATGACTAGAACAACAGTAATTGCTTAGAAATGTGTTACAGCTGATCTATTTTCACTCCAAGATCTCACTTTCAGTAAACAGAAATTTCAATATAAGGGTATTTTTTCAGAGATTTTGTAAATTAGGAATCTGATCATTGCCTGAAACATAGGATAACAGAAGAATCTTTTATTTAATTCTCTTTTAAGTTCTGGGTAGTAAAAAGTATTGAAAGGCAATACTTTCAATACTCATTTGACATGACACTGGGATTTTTTATGAAATATTAGAGTTGGGTAAACATTAGCATTTCTGTTGTTACTAAAATTCCAACAACTAAACATCATATACTTTCATTAGACTTTTCCTATAATATTTAGAATATATAGTGTATATCCTAATTGTGTCTCATAATAGTCTTTTTATTATTTATTTGCAATAATATCTGTGAATTGGGACATTTAACCTCTTTACTGAATCACCATGTGATTTTCAAGAAGTCAGTAGCTTTGTCCAGACTCTCCCATTTACAAACTTGCTGATTGTGTATACTAATACACAATTAAGTTAGGATGTATGTCTACCTTGGACAAAACATAAGGTGACCAAAAGTTTAGTTTTAATAAAAAAAGAGTTTGCTTTCTTTACCTAGGGCTAAAATATACTCTGAGTGATGAATGGCTGAAAGAAACCAACTTAAGAGTGATAACCAATAATGGGTCTAGAGCTTCTTCAACGATTTTTGTAACACAACTGATCACTCCTCCATTATTTATTTATTTTTTTTATGAGCTAAAGGAAAAATATAGTCCTACTCCCCTAAGTTTTATAAAGAGGCTATTGAGGTGGGTTATGAAGATTACAGCAATAGTGTCAGAGATAAATTACGAGTCTTATGACTCTCAATGTAGTGCTCTATTCATTGGTTGAGGAGTAGGTTTTTTGATATATGGCAATAAACATTTCTGGATTTAATCAAAGAATAACAAGGAAACTGTTAATTTTTGGTGGTATTTGGTGGCTATAGAAAGATTAGCAGAACTGTCTCTCACTTTAGCCATCCTCAGGGTGAGATGTTATTAGTTTACCTGGACACAATTACCTCATAACACATGTATTGGAAGAAAGTTGTTTTGACTTTCTTGCTGTTTGCATGAATATTTTAAGATGTTATGAATCTCATTTATGATTCCTGATGAGTGATTGTCATCTTCCCCTGTCCCTTATTTGGGGCTTTTCTCTCCTGGGCTTCATTAGTATTTGCATTATAAAAACAATTAATCTGACTCCTGAAGGTAAAACAAATGAATTAATGAATTTACATCTCTATAGGTCTCTCTTTTTCCCCCTTTCCCCTTCCCTCTCCACACACACACTATTAAGGCAAGTGTCATGTACATAGATAATTTTAAGTATAGGAGTTGCTTTATAGACAATCTGTACTACCAACAATTCTGTATGAAGGGTCTTACAATATTTTGTTGTAAAAAATCCATTATAGTCTGAAACTAAAAGAAACTCTAGTGATCCTTCAGGTTAAATAAGGAGAATATATTGGATAACTATAGCTACTCTCTTGGGCTTACGGATGATTTATCAAATTACCAGGACATTCAACTCTTGACTGGAATCAGCTTCATAATCCTTAACATAGGGCTTCAGTTGGCCATTAACCACTGATTGGAATTGATATGAGGGATTAAACTAGTTTTATTTGTATCTAGTCTGACCTGTCCTTTTTCTCAGGAGGTAACTCAGGGCCCAAGCGTCCAAGAACACTGGTGTAGCTAGAATTAGAGTTGATGTTCTCAGATTTTAGTTCCAGTGTTCTTTTCATTCCATCAGCCTACTCAGTAAGTAGACAAACTAGCATGGATATGAAATTTCCATGTCCCTTTAGAGTAAGCTTTACTCAATTTTCTAATCTTTGAGTTTCTGAGTTATAGCTATTATTTATTGTGTGAACTATCTGCAGTCTATTAAAATGGGAAGGAAAAAAGTACAGTTCCCTGAAGAGCATTTAAACCTCATCCAGCATAAAACTAGCCCACAGAATGTATAAGCTATCAATGATAAATATCATGTATGTCAACTGCAGTTACTATAAAAATACAGCAAGATATCTTACCATCCCCATGTAACTGTAAATCTAACAACAGCAACAACAGAATTTCTTGGTAGAAAAAGCTGTATTGGTCCATTGTTATTTTTGATCCTAGTTTATTGTCTGAGTCAACTGGGAGATTTTTAGGAGCATTAGCCCTGTAGTCTTGAGTTCTGTTTGGTCATCAGAGTCTCAGGACTGGGACTTCCTACAGAGAAGGAAGCACTAACATGCACAACTGGTTCTTTCCATTTTCTTTAATCCCATAGAACACTTGTAAAGCAACTGAAACAGATACCAGGAATCTTTGCCTTTTAAAACAGTCATCCTTAAACTTTTCATTGAGGTAGCACTTTGGTAAAATTAAGTATTCATCAACTATTCTTCCTGATTTCCACCATCTAAAACCTAACCCTCTTACCACTCACATTTTTGTTCATTCATATACTGGCTGTGAATTATAGATGACTTTCACAGAATCCATTGTGTGGGGAGACCTTACGGAAAATCACATAAAGAATGTAGGGACATTCATAAGTTGTAGTTTAGAACTAAATTAAATTAAAAGTAGAAAAAAGGTTTTTCAGAGGTGAGCATAATGCTTATTGAGTATTTTGAAACTTTCAAAATAGAGATCTGGAGTTAAGACTGTGGAGAAAAACCTCACTGAGAATGGATAATCCATTCCAACTTGTGGGATATGAAAACAGGCAAAATGGCCTTTTTAAAATTTTTAAAGAAAAGGAAGATAAATCTAGGCTAACCAAATAAACTGTGATTGAATTGATTTTGAGGAAGCTTTGTAGATTTTATTCTACATCAATAGAACAGGAAATTTTTTTTTTTTTAGATTAACATTTCTCAAGAGATGGGTTCTGTTTCCCTAGACAATCTGCACCAGAGACATTAGGTATTATTAAACATATGGATCAGCAGTAAGAGAAATATATCTCTATAATTAACAGAAAATAATTTTATGCTTTTCTTTTCAAGCACTGATGTTCTTTTGGGAGGAACATAATTTCTCAGTTCACTTTCTTCCAGTGAATTTTTGGGCTTGCCACTTAGGTTTCCAAACTCAGCCCCACTAAGGCTGTTACCATTTTTCCATGCTATTTTATGGCTTAAGAAAAAGCAGGTAAATGCCCCTTTTGATTTGATTTTATAAAGTATCAAAAGTATGAACCAGAAAGTCATTCCACTTTAGGATAAAGACTTTCTGGAACATTTAATCCTTTATTATTCAAGATAATTCAACCAGAACACTTTGGGTCAATTTTAAATATTTTATCTACATCTCATTAAACTAACATTCACTTTCCTTCTTTATTTTCCTAGACTGAATCACACAAGTTTCTATAAGTAGCTAGCTCTCTAAACTGGCCTTTATCTTGGGACCTCATTCTTCAGTGATGACATCATATTTGTAGAATCCCAGTTGCTTTTGTTGAGAATGGATATATTTTCTTATTAAATTACTATTTTACTTTATGATTAATGAGGGAACAAGTAGTTCATTGACTCAGATTCAGGAGTGAAGATCAGATTCATTGGAAAAATATCACTGAAAGTTTTCCTAGGGTTCATTTTTACTGCGTGAATTCATTTTTACTGATAAAGTCCAGTAGCTCTCAGCATCTCTAAAAATATTATCCTTCCTGCTCTAAAGCATGTGGAAGAAGTTGGCTTTGGTAATGTTATGTTTAGCTAGAAAAGATACCATATCTCATTTCAAGGATGCTAACACATAGATATTCATCTCACTCTGCCTCTGAGGAAGGAAAAATATTCTGATAGCCACATCATTTGAGTAATTGAGTGATAAAACTGCTTTCTGGGTCGTGCTATTCCAATTTTGAACTGCTCTGTTCTTCCTTCACTCTCAGTTTGACAAGAATCATCTGTTGATTAACACAATACTATGACTACATAATATTTAGGAGATAAAATAAAACTAGCATATTTCTAACTAGGTCCTAAATGAATTTTTTTGTCCGTCTGATATTTCCCTGTAGTTTCTGCTTGAGACTTCCTGCTGCACAAAAGGGATGTTGGGCAATGGGAACATAGCAGTTTATTCATTTTTCTTCATCTTGTGTTTCACAAGTTTGGACTCTTGCAGTTGGAGTAAAATGATCATTTTCTGCTGCACGCTGGCACACACATACATACACACACAAAAGAGAAAAGAAGAAGGGCCAATAAGTGCTTAAATTCTATATTAGAACCCTGGAAAATATGGAAGAGAGGTGATATCCCTATAGTCCTACTCTGACATGGTAATCTGACAGCTTTTCCATTATTCCTAATTTATTTTTTTTAAATGTGATTTTTGTCAGTAAAGGTTAAAAGCAATTTGAATGGATGTTAAAAAAGTAACAAAACAAGTCAGGCAGAGTCTCCCTTCACATTATTTTTATTGCTTGATTTATGGTTTAAGATATTTTCATAGTATTTTGAGGTGAAGGTGTTTTTAGCCTGTATGAATTCCATCATCTTGCCTGCAGGATGAGGGCAGAGGGATATTGAATTCAGATCCTAGCTTTGGTCCTGGGTGGCTTCAACAAATATACTTGTTCTAATTGTTTTTCCTATTTACCTATAGCTTACTTATCCTTGGCAGATTGAACTCAATTTATTCTGGTTTTGGGAAAGATCTCTGTGTAGATTTTCTGCTAAATCTTGTTAATATATTATGAAGCAGGAGTAGTTTTTGGATAAACAGTTACTTTAACTCTTTATTTTATTTATGGATGGTTCCAGGGTGGCAGCAGAACTTCTATGAAAATTATAATGATGACTGTTCTTTCTCCTGTGATGTTGAGTAGGAAGATGTTAAACATGTAGGTAGATCAATCTCATTTCCTCTTGCCCAAGTTGATGATCTGATAGTCATATGTATTGAGCTTATCCTTCAGTGTGCCAGACACTGTGCCAAGAGCTTTACACTTATGGACTGATTAATCCTTACATTAACTCCTAGGAATAGGTATTACTATTATATCCATTCACTGTTGAGGATACTTTGGAGACTGGACTTAAATCCAAGCAGTTTTACTGTAGAATCTATACATTTAACAGTTGTTCAATGCTGTCTCCTACAGTGCGGCTGGGAAAAATAGGCAAAGACTGGATATGTGAGTTTGGGGAAAGAAACTGGGGAATACTGTGGCAGTGAGATATCGCCTTCCAATATGAGTTTTCCTTGTTTCTAATAAAAGGAGCTATGTATCTCAGCCTCCCTTGTAGCTGTAGTTATGCTCTGAGATATGATTGAAGTTAATGACAATTAAGTTATGTTAGCTTTTCATAGCTCTGATCAAAATACCTGATGTGAACAACTTAGAGGAGGAAGTTTAATTTTGGATTCATAGTTTCAGAGGTTCACTTTTCAGTTAGCTGACTATATTGCCCTGGGCTCAAGTATAGGCATAACATCGTGGTAGAAGGTTATGTCAGAAGAAAGCTTTTGGCAACCAGGCAACAGCAAAAGAATGAGTAAGGAGCCAAGGGAGAAGATATATAATCCCCAATGGCATACCCCTAGTGATCTCCTTCCTCCAGCCACACCCCATTTACTATCCACTAATCCAAATTATTAATCCATCAAATGGATTAATACACTGATTAGGTTAGAGCATTCATAATATAATCAGTTCATATACTGCATCAGTACAAGACATTTTGGGGGACAACTCATATCCAAACCATAACATAAGTGCAACTTTCATTAGGCAGCTTCTGCAAACTCTCCTAGTTGCACCTTTGGACTGTGAAGATAATGCCATAGGTGATAGAGTGAGAAGTTGAAAAGAGCTTGGTTTTCTGAGTAGCTTATGGAACAGAACTACCACATTAGCCCTGGATCAGTGTACCTTCAGGCTTTTATGTTAGAGCAAAGTAAACTTTCTCTTTTAAGGCCCTGGGGTTTTGGATTTTTTTAACTTGTAGGTAACTATTCATGCCTGTTTGATGGTGTAGATTTTAAGTAGTTTTATCATTTGTGCACAGTATGCACTGAATAGATATTTGTTGATTTTTTTCTCATCATTTTAATGTTCTGCTTGAGTTTCTTTATAAGAGTAGTAACAATGTATGAATATATTTTATATTCAAAACCACACTGTAAATGTAAAACACTTGGATACTAATAGAGGCAGATTTTATTTATTTATTTATTTTCTTTAAAGTAATAAAGAAGATTCAAATATTAGAACACAACTTGCAGATATCATAAAACTCCTGTGCCATGTTCAAGTACAGCCAAATAACTTTAAATATTAAATATTAACTTTAAATACTTAAATATTATCACTTACTACCTTTTGCCATTTTTTGCTAAATATTACAGCTATATGGCTGGGTCAATGGCTAGATCAATTAGAAAGAATGCCTAATTCTAAACCAACATTCAGAATTCTGATATTTAACATTACACTATAATTATGATATAGTGGAAATGTCCATATGTGTATGTATAAGCTCTAAATACAAGTAAGTCCTATAATGTCTTATTAATCATCAAAAGTTTTTTTAAATGAAAAAATATATTCCACTGAACATACATGAACCTTATTTTGCTTACATGCTAATTACAAAAGGACCATTTTTGTTTAATTATAAACATGAAATTTTCTCCCTATTCTGGAACCCAAGTGAAATATGATAATTTCTTGGACTAGAACCTTGTCAATATATAAGAAGAGGTTGGATAAGTTTGTGATTGTTGTGGCACAAACACAAGTCTGGTTGATGGATTCTATATGCTAGAAGTAGAGATTGGCAAAGGAAAAGGATAGTCAAATACAAATGCACATTTCAACCTGAGAAAGTGAGTAGATGCAGAAAGTATAGAGAGATTTGAAAAAGATCATATCTAAGGTTTGTAGAAGGGGAAAGGAAGCAAACCAACAGTTACATTTCATGTATGTTGAATTTCCAATGCCTGTGAGATATCCAAGAACAGAAATCAAGTTGTATATATGAATTTAAAAATTTAGAGGAAAGATTTGTACTTCAAATTTAAAACTTGAATTTGTCAGCCTAAAGATAGCATTTAAAATTATGGGAATGTTTGAGATTATATAGGAAGAAAATATAGAGTAAGGTAGGAGGAGACCCCTGAAATCAGCCTTGTGAATGGAGTAAGAAATGTACATGTGGCCAAAAGATTATAGTCTTTGTTGGGATCTGGTGTAGATTTCTTTCCCTCTGGGTACCACTGTTCTGCTTCCTCCTCTTGAGCCATCTCATGGGCCTAGGGTAGTACTTATTCATGCACAGTTCTAACTGAGGGTCTAGGTTCTAGGAATGAAGATGAGAATTACCTTAATGCTTCCATAATAAAAGCTAATGATATGGGAATTCCTAAGACTCCTTCTACAGATACATAGAACACAATGCAAAAAGAATTTATAATGTTTATTTCTGCATCCTCATTCTCTCTTTGTATTCTCTTGGGTTCCTTGGGACTAGGTTAAAAATTAGTTCTGGAACAATTGCACTTTGCAAGTACAATATGGAGATTGATGATTGAATAATTAACTTCCAAGCTTTTTCTCTGAAATTGGCTATCTTTGAAGTTTTATAGTTTTTAACAATCTCATAATACCATTAGATGTTGAAATACCATTATTATTGAACCACAAAGAACTTTTCTGTAAGTAAATTAAAGACTCCTATGAATTTTAACAGAACCGTGTGTGTGTGTGTGTGTGTGTGTGTGTGTGTGTGTAAGAGAGGGAGAGAGGTAGGTGGAGTTAGAGAGAATGAGTTTAGTTTTCATTTTGTTAAGTTTATTTTTCAACTTTTTATTCTTTTTAGTTGTACATGACAGTAAAATGTATTTTGACATATCATATATACATGGAGTATAACTTCCCATTCTTGTGGTTGTACATAATGTGTTGTGTATTCATATACGAACATAGGAAAGTTAGACCAATTTATTCTGTTTTCTCTTTCCCATCTCCCCTCCCCCTCATTCAATTTGGTAAGCAACCTCCCCCATCGTGAGTTATCATCCACATATCAGAGAGAACATTTGGCCTTTGTATTTTTGGGATTGGCTTAGAGAATGAGTTTAGAATCTGTTGCTAAGTAATTTAATAGTAAAAATTACAAAAATTTAATACAGATATAGCATCTATTTTTATACCTAATGATTTTAATGTTTGATTTACTTAAACCCTGGAGGATTTTGAAGACATTTTAACAGAAAGCTCTCTTTCCAATCAAATTTTTCTTTTTTTCAATTCACTGACCAAGAAACTGCCTTTTAAACACACCAAATGAATATGTACAGAACATACAGGAGAGGGGGAGAAGAAAGGTGAGTTGTTATTGTTAGGTGAATCCTCTAGGAATCCAAAAACTGCACAAAGCATTCTAATGTCAACAATACTGTAATACAGATAACCATCAATGTGGGTGAAAGACCACATGTTAAAATAGTTAGCATGGCTTGGAACACACCAAATTTATATAATAACCAAAGGAAAGCAGGTGTTTAGCATAAACTGTATTGTTTTCACAAAAGTTTTTAGGTAAAGTGAGCCACTCATCAGTTCTGGAGTGTGGAAACCCTCCTGAAATCCAAATTCCTACATGACAGCAAAAGGCCAGTTTTTGTAAGACTGCCTTTCAAAGCCCCCTGCCCCAAATTCTATAATATGCCTAGGTTTGCTATAAAAAGTGACTGAGACCTGTATGACTTACACCAAGACTGTCATCAGTGTCTATAGCCCAGTGTCTTGTACACATTTATTTACTTCACTAACATTTATTGAATACCTACCAGGAATACTAATTAATTTCACTAACATTTATTGAACTCATACTACCATATTCTCCTTAACAGAACCTCTTCATATGCTTCCTCTGAGGAAGCATAAAAGCACAGCATTATGTCTGTGAGTGGCAAACTTTATTACCAAAATAAATATATTGCCCAATAATTTTTGTTACCAGAAAAAGATAAACTATTTTAACATGTGGTCTTTCACCCACATTGATGGTCATCTGTATTATAGTGTTGATGACATTAGAGTACTTTGTGCAGTTTTTTTGATTCCTAGAGGATTCACCTAACAATAACAACTCTCCTTTCTTCTCCCCCTCTCCTGTATGTTCTGTACATATTCAAAGAATTGTTGGCTCTGTTCTAAGAGGGCTTTTTCCAATTTCCTCTTCAAAATTTCCTTAACTTTCCATGTTTTTCATTTTAAAGGAAACTGTGAGACTTCCAGTAGATTAAGTTGGCTCAGAAGATGACTGAACTTCAAAAGTCTGGCTTTAGGAGGATTGCCCAAGTCTAAATATGAAGACTTGGTATTCAAGAAAGAGGAAAACTTCACATTTCCACCAAGGGCTTTTATATCACCGGTGTTTTATAAAGTTTACAATGATTGATCCTATTTAATTTGGAGAACATTTGCCAGATTTTCCCATCTGAAACATGTGCATTTCTAGTTCTTCTCCTTCAAATGTAGGCGTTTTTAGGTCATTGAAGAGAAACTAGTTCATAGAGAGATCTTCTTGCTAGAATTTTGAATCTTCAGGTTGTACAGATACCATCTTGGCAAGGAGTTCTCATCAACCCTGTTGGTCTGGGTTTCTCTAGAAAACTCTGTTAACTTCCTTAAGTTAACTGAAAAAAATTGCGTGTATTCATTTATGCAGTAAACATTACCGAGCACCTATTATGTGCCAGGCAGTTTCTTAGGCACTTGGGATTCATCAGTGAAAAAAATGACATTTTAAGCCCTCATATATTAGCTCTACATTTTTGTAGGTGATGATAGGCAGTAAACATAATTCACAAGTAAATTTTATAGTGTGCTGATTTATCAGGGGTCCTCAAGACCACTCCTTGTCTTGATGATTTGCTAAGAGGACTCACAAGGCTCAGAACATAGTTGTTCTCATAGCTAAGAGTTATTACAGTGAGAGGATAGAGTTTAGCAAAGAGAAAAGGCATAGGGGTAACTTTTGGAGAAACCAGGCACATAATTCCAGAGTCCTCTCCTAGAGAAGTCACACAGACTTACTGAATTTTCCTAGCAATGAGTTGTGAAATGTGAATAAAGTGTTGTCCACTGGTAAAGCTCTTTAGAAACATAATGCCTGTGGTTTTTATTGAGGGCTGCTTATATAGTACTCTTGGCTTGGAACACACCAAATTTGTATGTAACCAAAGGAAAGCAGGTGTTTAGCATAAACCATATTGTTTGCACAAAAGTATTTACATAAAGTGAGCCACACATCAATTCTGGAGTGTGGAAACCCTCCTGAAATCTGAATTCCTACACGACAGCAAAAGGCCAGTTTTGTAAGCCTGCCTTTCAAAGGTAGCAGTCAGACCTGCTATACTAACTCCTGCACAGCTAGATCATGACAAGTGCTTTGGGGGAAAATTAGAGCAAGGGGCAAGGAGTAGTAGTGCTGGAAAGGAATGTGGGTTGAAATTTTAAATAAGGCAATCAGAGTAAACTGCCCTGGGAAGGTGATGTTTGAGTGAAGACTTGGTGGTTAAAAAAAAAAAAAAAAAAAAGAAAAGAAAAGAACAGTCCATGCAGAGAACAGCCAATGCAATTGCCCTAAGGTGAGAGCTTGCTTGTTATGTTTGAGAAAGAGCAAGGAGGCCAGTGTAGCTGGACTGGAGAGAACACAGAAATGGAGGGGGGTGGTTTATGAAAGAGAGTTAAGGTTGGGGGACAGGACTGATAGACAAGCATACCTTGCAGAACATTTTTAGTTCTTTGGTTTATGTACATGTGCATGAATTTCAGTGAGGAAAGACCCACTAGTTTTCATCTCTTTAGATTCTGTGAACCCTCAACATTTACTAACTGCAGATGTAGGGTAACTTCCTCGTTTTATAGGTGGAGAACTGAGCTCTAAGTGATGAAAAACATATTGCTTAAGGTTACATGATCTTTATTGAGAGAATGGGAAATTGAATGTAGAATGTAAATCTTTTAACCCATCTCTCCCTAAAGATCAAGAGAATTCTGGCAACTAATGTTCACGTAATTGATAATAAGTGGATGCCAAACTGCTTCAGGGAGTTTGGGCAGAATATGTTCATTTCTTTCTTTCTGTTTATAATAGAGAAAGACTAGGGTGTTTAATCTCTGAGTAAATGGGAGATAAATACTAAAAAATGAATAGGTACTTTCCAACTAGTTATTAGAATGCCTGATAATTCAATTAAATCTTTTCACATCTAATACCTACTCGTTCCCCTGGGGAAAAAGTTGTATTTTTCGCCTGGTAGGCCCTCTCTGTTTTGTCCTCACTGTGATTATATTTTAATAAAGAAAGGGTTTATTAAGCAGTCTTCTGATTTTAAGGGGATTCAACTGGAGTGTTTATAAGGGTGATACAAATAAGATTAAGCTAACTTAAAGATAACTTTTGTTATTGGCAGTTCTGTAACAGTTGTACCAAGAAGGTATAGTTGCAAAGTGATAAAACATGACCAAAGAACAATTAAGTATATGCAGGTTTTGGAAGCAGTGAATTTGACCTTGAAACCCAACATTACATAAACTGCTTATAAAGACAACAGATAATTGCCATCTATTTTTTTATTTCAAAAGAAAATTAGACTGAAGAGAAGATTGACAGTTTTTCAAACATTTATTGCTTTTAAGCACAAAGAAATGAATGTTGGATGCAAATAGATTTGTGGTGTATGTTTGCTAAAGATATGATTTTTGTGACAGCTATGAAAAGCAATTTAATAATACCTTCTTGTTGTTTTGAAAAGCAAAACAAAAAGTAAAAGGAATCCTTTAGAATAAATTTTGAAAGGTTAAGTTCAGAGCAATTTAATTATTATGTGGATTTGGAAGTATTGATGTTTTTAAAATACTTTTTATTTTCAAGGGGAAAATTATTAACTACTTCCTTTGAATGTGAGGAGGTAAGACATGGCATATGTTATTTTACAGACGAAAAATCCTCTGAATAGCAGCATTTCTATATTATAATCTTTTGGGATGGGATGTTGTTGAATGCTTTAAGCTGTATTATCTCAACCAATGATGCAATGAATGGCCCTGTTTCAGGCTAGTTGACATAAAACCAGTATAAGCACAAAGTATCTATTACTTTTCAAGGGATAAGTTCAATGTGACACACAAAAGCAACAGCATGGGGACTTTTGTTTTACTTTTGATTCCTTGCAAGTGTTTGGATCTGTCAGCGGCCTTGCTTTTGTTGCCAGTGGTGGGGTAAATGTGCCTGGAAGTAGCTACTATTAGAAGCATTCTGTTTTAATAAGATTCTAGACAGAAATTTTGATAACTTTAGCTATTAAAATGATATGAGTATAAAAATTTAAACTACATAGAAAAATAAGAAGGCAGTTAATCTCTCCAAATTCCATTTTCCAGAAATAACCATTCTCAACATTTGAACATCTTTCCAGACATATCTCAATGTGTCTGTATTGAGCAAAATATAGCTAGATATAATTTTAGGAAAATGGGATCACAGTATACATGGCATTTTAAATACCAAGAATTAACTCTTTACTCACATTTGACAAGAAAAAGATGGAAATAAAATTGGAAAAGCTGTTGATTTCATTCAGACAAATAGTTCATTACCACCAGTGATAAAGCTCATAAAAGGTCCCATTATCACTACTTAAATGATATAAACTGGTTTGAGAGTTTGGTAAGAACATTTCTTTTAAATTTTTGAGTAAAATATCCTTCATTAGGAGTGTCAGTTGTCCTCTTTTCTACTGTTTTCAGTGGTGATCATGGGAACAAGGCACTTTTAGGAGTGAACCACAGGATTCTAGAGCACAAATTAAGCATGTATCTGAAAGTGGTGAAAATTTTAATGATTTCCCATGAAAGATGAAAAAACTACCAAACTTTCTACCATATCTCCTCTCCATCCTTCTGATTTTTTTATGTATTATATTCTATACATTTTTTGATGTACTACATTATTTTAATTCTGTTGCTATGGTTATCAAAGCTTTTAATCCTTATTCCATTTCAAAATAGGTTTTGTGTTCATCACCAGCCCTTTTTGCTATTATGGCTTTATTACTGAGTTTTTTGTTTTGATTCTGCTCTCTTGTGGGTCAGTTTTGTGGCCCAGAAAATTTTAAGGAAGTACTCATGAGTGTTTTTTTCACTAAGTTCTTAATATCTTTGAGATTGTGTGCCAATCTCAATTAATGAATAGTTAAAGGACAGCTTTGCTGAATATATAATTTTATAGTTTCTCTCCATTACTAAAACACTTTAAGTATTATTGTGGTCGCTTTTTCAATGGATAGATAATAGAAGTGTTGGAGGTAAATGTATTGGTAAGTTGCTGGTCAGTTTGTTGAATAACCAGCTTATCAGGTTGAACAAAATTCATTTGCAATATTTAGAGTAGGGAGAAGATAGGGAGTTTAATTTTGGGTGAAGTTTAAATGCCTGTTAGTAAATAAAGTGAAGGTGTTGAAGGACAAAGGTCATATGAGTCTAGAGTTTAATGGAGAGACTTGACTGGAGATATACATTTGGAGTAGACGGCATCAAGATGTCAGTTCATGACATTGAATTGGATGTGAGTTATTGTAAATGGAGATGAGAAGTTTAAGGCTTGTGCAGCTTTTCAGTTAGGAGTGGAAAAATGAGCAAGGAAAATGGAAAAGTAGCTGCCATTGAGCTGGTAAGAAAACATACTTAAAATCTCAAGTGAAGGAAAGTGACCAACTATGTCAAAAGCTGCTGAGTTTGATGAAGACTGAAACTTGACCATTGGAATGAGTCTACTTTGGAGTTACTAATGGGGCCAGAAAATCACTAAGGAGCCTGATTAGATAAAAAAAGCAAAAACAAAATATATAATATTGTAAGTAGTTATGGAAAATATTTTTTAAAGTAGTAAAAGAAACTCACAACAATAAATTTGGACATTGGCAACTTTATCCATCTGCCATAGTATCTTTCTTTGTTATGGTGTCTCAGTAATTTCAGGAACAAACAAAATAAAACAAATCCTTTATATATATAGAAAGGAGTGAGAGCATAAATGCAAAATATTTATTCTTGTTGAGTGTTGCTTGCTTTGTGGGGGATGAGCCTTTGGAGCAGTTTTGGGGAGATTATTTAGATTTTCTTTATTATCACTGTATTGTTTGATATTGCAATGAACTTGTGTCAAAATTATAGGATAAAGTAAAAATTATGAAATAAATTTTATGGAATAACAATAAAGTCAATGGTGGCAATATATGACTCATGAGTGATTCCTTCTTTCATCCTTAGCCATGTCTTTAATGTTACCAAATAGTTCTGGGAGTCTTTCCTTTGGATTTCAGTCTTGTCCTTAGAATCTTTATTGACTGGTTTTTGTAAGTAGTTATACTCATTTGACTGCAGTTATCCTGGAACTGTAACTTATTTCCTAGTTCTAGTACAGATAATTCCTTCCTAGTTTTTGCTTTCTAGTTGTAATTACCAAGTGTCTATTCTGTGCATGAAATTAAACTAAGGGGAACTATACTTGGAGGAACTCACAATCTATGATTCTAATTGTGTGCACCTTGTTTTTGTGTTTCTACTATTTGTCCTGCCCATCAAGAGTGATATTTTTTCTAAGTAGTCTATGACTTTTTTTTTTTTTTTGCTAACTTCACACACTCTCCCTAGGCTATCTATCTCTATGTTAGGGATGCTTAATTGGTATTTCTATTCCAGATCTTTCTCAGTTTGGCATTCTTGTTTCCAAATCAAAATGTTTAATGTGGAACTCATTATCTCCTATATTAATATTTCCTATATATGACCCTATTACTCAAACTAAGCCACTTTCTCCAAGATTTATTTTCTAATTTATTCCTAAATCTGTGAAATTTATAAATAAATCTGTTTGTCTTATCATTTTCTCTTCTGCATGTCCATTGCTACTATTCTAGTTCAGATTTTCTCCGTCTTTCACCTATAATTTTGTAATGGTCTCCTGCCTCAAGTTTCTTGCACTTCATTAATTTCTTCTGCCACAAAAATTATTTTATCTAATGAATCACATAACTTCAGTCTTATTCTTAAAATCATCCAGTAACTCTGTTGCTTTCACTACACCTACAGGACTGATGATCTTCATGTACCCAGTACGCTTCAGTGAGTTAACTTAGACTTTGACAAAACTTCTAAGGTTATTTTAGGGAACTGTAGGCTTCAGTAATTCAAAATTGCTATGGTATTGGTAGTTTGGCAATAATTATAATGACTTACTAAAAATCATGGCTCAGAATAGATGGGCTATAGATTATGTGCACTTTTGGTAAACCAGCTAAAACTTTATCCTTCACTTTCCTATTCAGTATAGCATATTAGAATGAACAAGAGGAAAATATTCCAGAGGCAATCCTGAGCACTCTGTAATTTATGTTAAAAAGTAAATTTTTTCAATTTTGTGAATCAAGCAGTTTGACTTTACTAATGAATAACTGTCATATACTTTAAAAATAGCCATCTATTACTATGACTGGTAAAATCTGGGTTTCGGATCAAAGTCCAGACTTCCCCACAACAAATAAGGCCTTTCACGATTTAAGCCAGTCATTTGTTTATACTTCCATCCATCCATCTTTTCATCCATCTGTCAGTAGATACTTGTCTGATCTCTTCTTTTCCCTTCAGAATTTCCAGCCAAATTGACTATTTATGTTTTCTGTGATGTATTAAGTTATTTTTATAGACTTATTTTCCTCCCTCTGCCTGGAGTGTCCTTCCTCATTTTGTGAATACTCAGCTCAATTGTTACTTCTCTGTTCTGTTTCTGAATGGCTTTAATATAAACCAAGACACCTTTAAGAACTTCTCTTTAATGTAATCTAAAACTTGTGCCTATACGATTTTTAGACAGCACTTTAAAAAATGAGCTCTCAAAATTGAAGTTAAGAGAGGGCTCAGGATTGGAGTATAGTGTGGTAAGAGTATTAGGTGCAGTTTTTGTTTCTGTGTGTGACTGAAAGTTGATAGAATTGATGAATTTAGTCACCCAGTGGTGTAGAAAGAATATTGGGGTTGGGATGCTGAGGGAAATGAGTTGGAAAAATAGGAGGTTTTAAAAAACATAGGCTTCAGTGTTCTATAAAATTTACTCTTCTAGAACACATTGTTCCTTTAGATTATGGGATAGTTTTATGCTTTCCTTGCTTTATTTATTCGTTCAAGTTTCTTCTGAGCAGCTTTTGTGCTGTTATTTTTTTCCCTTATATACTTACTCAGATATATGACCGAGAATGTGCTTTTCCAGGCATTTGATTCTTAAAAATCAACTTTATTGAGGTATAATTTGCATATAATAAAATGCAGTCATTTTAATGGTTGAATGAGTTTTGAGAAATGTAGTCACTCATGTAATCACCATCACAATCATAATATAAAATATTTCCCTTACTCCAGAAAGTTCACTGTGCACCTCTTTTTTTTGGTACTGAAGATTGAACTCAGGGGTACTCGACCACTGAGCCACATCCCCAGCTCTATTTTGTGTTTTATGTAGAGACAGGGTCTCACTGAGTTGCTTAGTGCCTCGCCGTTGCTGAGGCTGGCTTTGAACTCGCGATTCTCCTGTCTCAGCCTCCCTAAGTGCTGGGATTACAGGCGTGAGCCACCGTGCCCGGTCAGATATTTGTCTTTAACACTATCTTTCTTGTTCAAAGTCATCTGTCATCTGTTCTTCCCAAAGCCCTCTTTCCATGTTTTTTGTTTTTTGTTTTTTTTTAAATAGATGGAGCCTGCAAGTCGTTTTTATTTTTGCTTTAGAAAACTTCACTTCCTGTCCTAATTTTCCAAAATCCCCCATTATATATGTCTACTACAGACTCTGGCTTCAAGTGATTGCCCAAGAGCCTTCAGTTTCTTCTAGAGTTAAAATTCTTTTCACCCTCAAATTTCAATAGTATCACCTCGTTTGAGGTGTATTTTAAGGTATAGAAGAAATATCTTAAATTACAATTTGGTAAACTTTTACATTAGTTGCTTTCCGTATGACACCCATGTGATATATATCAAACTGAGGAAAAATGGAAGAACAGATGGCAGTTAAGGTTATTTTTCAAAATTATTTTTATTATAAAACACAAATTTATATTAACTAGGAGTAAGAATGAAGTAATATTTAAAAAAATTTAAAAAGTTTGAGTGCATTTGGGTAGTTATCAGAATGAGTCTGTATTGATTCTTTCCTCTTACAAATTTAGTATCTCAGAAAGCTTGTTTTAAAGAGATTTTTTGAAAGACATCATAGCTGTTTCAGTGCCATTTACTTTCCTTGCTTTATTTATGGAAGTAGGAGGACATTATTTAGGGGTAGTAATTTAATGCTATTTCAGTTGGCATTTAGTTGGGTTTGGATGTTGAAAGATACATAGAGCTAGATATTTAATTGGAGGTTTTATAATGGTAAAATATCCTATGTGATCTTTGCAACTTGCTGTCCTACTTAAATCTTACAAGTTGTGAACCTCTAAGGTTTTCCTCTCTGTTTCCACTTATTTGTTTAGCCTTTCTAGCATTCTCTAAGCAACACAAGAAATCATACTCTTGTTTATTTACTCATTTTGTGTAAAGTATAGCTTCATCCTGCCTGTGGCACTTCACATAAATTCTTCTGGAGTTTGGGTAAATATAAACATCCATTTAGTTTCCTCTCTAATATCTACTTTTGGTTGTAATTTTTTCAAAGGAAATATAAATTTGAAGGCTGCTAAAGTTCTTAGTACAGAGCAGTGCTGCACTGACATTTTCAGAATACTCTCGGGTAATGTTGCTACATTTGGCCAGCAATGGTGTGATTAATAGGTTAGTGTGTGTGAGTGTGTGTATGTGTGTGTGTGTATACACACACACACACACACACACATATATACATGACTTCTTCAGAGATTTCAAGAAGAATAAGTGTTGAATAAGTATTTGAAATCTCTGAAGAAGTCATGAATTGATATACAACTATTCATTATCATCACTGTTGTATTGATTAGTATTAAGTTGACCATGTTTGCTGCTGCTTTCATTCCAGTTCCTGTTCTGCAACAAAGCAGTGAAAACAATGTAATGATTGTTTTTCTGACTCTATCTCTGTAATCACCTGCATATAAACACATGTGCACACACCAACACACTCCTGTTCACGTCTCCTTTGCTCCTTTCTCTTTGTGCCTGCTCTATTGTCTCTAAGGCTTCTCATCCACATCTATTTCTCCTTTTCCCTCCTTAATTCTCCTTTTTTCTTACTCATACTGTCATCTCCCATACATTTTCTTACACAGTAGAAATTCAGGAGACTTGCCACCAATGTTCAGTCAGCAGATGCTGTAATATTACATAGTAATAGCATTTTACTTAATGGTGAGTGAATAGTGTAAACTTTTTATTCGATATATTTATGTTCAGCAATGCGTGAGAAAAAGTTGATATTGTTTGTTTTTTTCAAATTAAGTCACAACAAAGGAAGTGAGAGATTTTGTGGTTTTTGTGACAGCCACAAGAAATAGAGTACATTAATCATGTTGCATAAATGACAATAAGAAGCAAAGGTTGAAACATTGAACTTTTAGAGATGAGTCATAATTGTAATGGTGCTATTTATCTTCAAATTTCTTCAAGAAATGAAATAACATTCTTTTGTAGTCACAATTATATTAGCACAGTTTTAAGATGTTAGAATTAAGCTAAAGAGGTTAGAAGGAGTCAACTCAAGCCAAGAGTAGAAGTCAGCTTTTTTTGCGAATTGAAGTTTCCTAATGTAATAGGGAAAAAGTTTTGAAGTAGAAATTTGTTCTGGTTCCCGTTTTGCCACTGCCTCTAAATAGCTGTGCCATCTTTGGCAAGTCACTCAACCCCAAGTGATTTACTTCCTAGCTCCTAATCTCTTTACTCTCAAATGAGAGGTTAGACTAATTGGGTCTTTAAGTTAACTTTAGTACTTAATTTGATTTAATCCTAATATTCTTTCTTTCTTCTGAACATTCTTAGTCCTCTTAACTGGCCTATTTAATTAGTCCTAGGAGTCCTTCAATACCTATAATATATATGCAATTTAACTTTTAGGATAGAAAAAATGTCTCAAAGATATGACAACAGCCTCTTGTGTTGAAAGAGTAATCCAGCAAGTATCTAGGTCAAACAAAGAGAAGGAATTACAATTAAATGCCAGAGTATGTTAGTTTGGCAATTTCTGGTCATGGAGAACATGGAATAATGGAAGTTTCATGAGAACACATGTAAGGCAGGGCAGCAGGTTCTCATAGGAACTTTTAGGAATAAAGAACAGGTAATATTGCTCTCTCAGTGACACAAGTTTTGTGGAATCTTCACTCTATTATCATATCATAATGTGATTGTTTATTTTTGTGTTTTACTTTAATCCCATTAGTCAATTTTGTCCATATTTTTTCTTTGTAGTTACAGAGTGATGAAATCTGATTTACCTAGCCAATTACTATTTCCATTCATTGTACAGAGCTTTATGTATTGGGTCACCTTGAGATGCTTAGGGAATGGTGTGAGGTTTGAAAACGTAGGTTGTACAGTTGCCCTGAGAAAGAGATGGTAGGCAGAACAGGACCTAATATCTTATACTGACATGTTTAGAATATTAAGTATTCACTCTCAAAGCTTTTCATGAATATTATTAAAAATAAGCACAATGCTTTCCTTCATGAAATTAGAATAGAATATGACTAAATGATCTCTCATACTAGTGATGTAGCTTATATGAATGGGATACCAAGTTGCTGTGGTCATAAAAGCAATTAACCAATAGAATGTTATGTTTAGGCAGAGATTCAAGACTGGGAAAGATTTTCATGCCATCTGTTGTAAATCACTATATGAAGATATGCTATGATTTCTGATCAGTTAGTATTTATTAGTTTGTGTATAACACTAGTACAATTTAATCAATGATTAGATACCACTTTCTTCTAGTTGATAAGTTCATTCCTTTGCTTTTATATGAGAAAGATACTGAAGAGAGAACTGAAAAATTTACAAGACTAGATAGAAGCCATTCAAGTGCTTTGCATTTATTAGTGATTCAATTAATACAATAACACTAAAAGGTATATTTTTTTCATAGTTTACTGTTTAGGAAAGAAAGCTAACAAATACTATGCAACTTGTCCAAGGGTGTACAGCTATTAAAGCATTAAGCCAGATTTTCAATTTAGGTAGTTTTTCTCCAGAACCTTCAGTCACTCACGATGCATACTTTTTTATACGTTTTTTCATTTTTGTATCATCTCGCTATCTTCTGTCTTGATTCTTAGTCAGATTTTTCTTCTGCATACAAAATGTTCTCTTTCCCTTCTCTTGTACATTTATATTAAAGAGGAAACAGATGTTTCTTCTGGAATACTCTTCCTAGGAAAGCCAGATATAAGAATGGTTTCATTTTTGCCTTGGGTAGACTGCAACCTAGAAGCCAAGTAAACCCTTAATTCTTGCATGTTGTTTGGGATTCCAGCAGCAGAGGTCTCCAGGGAGGTTTTAAGCCAAAGCTATCAAGGCAATCATCCTACATATTGTGGTGTACAGAGTGAGACTGTGGGACACTGCTGGAGAAGCAGCCTGTGAGCTTGCTAGCTGATAAAATACTATCAACACTGATATGTTGATTTTTCTCTTTTACTGGTCACTTGTTTCCATTTAAAAAATTTTTTTAGTTGAACATAGGCACAATACCTCTATTTTATTCATTTATTTTATGTGGTCATGAGGATCAAACTCAGTGTACAAGGCAAGCACTCTACCACTGAGCCACAACCCTAGCCCCACTTGTTTCCATTTTTGAAGCTTCATCTGGAAAACTTTTTACCAACTCCAGTTGTGGTTTGTAGTCCATATTTTTATTACTTAAGGTCCTTTGACGTCTCCTTTAGTGAGATTCCTCCATTAAAAATGTCTGTTAGGAAGTACCTGTGATGTTTCGTTGCATTTGTAAAGAGTTTTCTTCAATGATTTATCTCACATCTTGTATGACTGTTAGAATATTTGTTCAAGCCTTCGGGTGTTTATTCTGACATATTATTAAAATACATTTTGTACCAGGAGTGCCTCTTACTCTATATACCCCAGTCTCTGGTGTGAGTGGAATACCATCATCTTTGCCCCCAAACTTCTTTATTGCTTCTTTCTTATCAGTATATATACAAGTTCCAGTGCCACTTTTTCTATCCCTGATTGTAAAACTTCTTAAAAAAGAAAGTTGTACTTGCTTTCTCTACTTCTTCACTTCCTGTTTTCTCCTCACATCACTAATCTGACTTCTATTTGCACCTCTATTCTGAAACTCCTCTGGCAAATTTCACCAAAGACTTAGTAATTGTCAAATTCCCTATTTTCTCTTCAGACTTCATTTGTTCAACTTGAGCTGTAGACCAATCTCTCTTGAAACCCTTGTTTTGGGTGTGAACTACCATGATATTGTTTTTCTTGTATTTTTGGTTCTGTTTTGGTCACCTTTGTTCATTTCTTTCTGAGCTCAGCCATGTTTTAGTGTCTCTGAATATATGTTGTGGCTACTCAACTAGATAGTCACTGGGTTATGCTGAATCTAATTGTCCAATATTTCTCAAATTAATCTATTTTCCCTCTGCTTCAATACCCAGAACTTCAGTTCAGATTCATCCTTTTTAAAAAATATTGTTTTTTTACATTTTAAAAAATTAGAGCTTAATGGTTATACATAGTAGTTAGGTTCATCCCAACAAACTCATACATGCATGGAAATTGATTTGAGTTCATGATCTTTCCCTTTTTTCTCTCTCCTTCCTTATCCTTCCTCTACTCTACTAGACTTCCTTTTCCTTGTCTGTTAACTTGTATATTATTGGTTCTCTTCTCTTCCCTTTTCCTTTATTTTACTCTAGCTTCCACATACTAGAGAAAACATTTGACTTTTGAGTGTCTGAGTTTGGCTAATTTCACTTAACATGATATTTATTTTCCATTCTCATTCATTTACCAGAAAATGCTATAATTTCATTCTTTTTAATGTCTGAGTACAGCTCCATTGTAATTATATACCCTAAATTCTTTCTTTCTTTATTGGTGGGCATATAGGTTGATTCTATAATTTAGCTAATGTGAACTGTACTGCTATAAAAATAAAATTATAATGATAGCCTAACTGGTCTCCCCACTTCTAATCTTTACCCTCCATTTTTTTTTACAACTAACAAAGCAATATTTTAAAGGAAAAATAGTTTTCTTTGACTCTCCAATTTAAAATTCTCTAATGACTTTCTACAGCTTTCAGCACAATTATTACCATGGGGTACAAGACCCTTCTTTTTTTTTGCTTGCTGTATACATATTCAGACCTTTTCTTTCCACTTTTCACCACTTACTTTTAGACTTCTGCTTTACTTCTAATCCCTTTATACTTTTGTATATACTTTCTTGGTACCTCCTCCTCTCCTGTAATTACTATTCCTTTTGCTTGGATAACTCTATTCTTTAGGACCCAGTTCTGAGATCTCTTCCAGGAAGCGTTCTCTGATCACAGTGTCTGGATGACATGGTCTAGAGTATATTATTGGAATTTATATTTGTAAAATACTACATACTGTAGTTATCTATTTATTATTTCCCTTTGAAGGCAGAGGACATTTTTTCTTTGTCTCTGAATCATTGACAACCGACATAACGTTGGACACATAGCAGGTGCCAAGTAAGGATTGGGAGAGATTGGTTTGCTGATCATTCCAAAACCTCAAATGATATATCTTTTGCTACATGGCACAGCATTAATAAAAAATTGTAAATATATTCCTTTCACATTACAGAAAGCCAAGAGGTAGAATTGCAAGAAATATTTGATAGAAACATTCATAATAATCAGATACTATACAATGCTGTCTTATTCTTGTTTTCTTACAAAACTCAGTTTGAAATGATTATCTGCTGACAGTTCAGGATCCTTTCTTGTTCAATTTTTGTGTTATGAATGATTAAATAGTGATGGAAATGTGTGTAGTAAAGTGCGTCTATAGTTATAAACAAGGTTTCTTAAATCTTCTGAATGTACTTGCCCTACCTAGGGAAGTGCTGGTGAAGGGATGGCTGAGATTTCAAATTGAGTTAAAATCTGAATAGATGGTTGTAAGTATTATGCATTGGAAATAGATCCAGATAAGGGCACAGTGAATCAGTGCAATCAGGAAGACCTTGGTGGTAACACAGACACGTACTTAATTTAGCCATATTCCACATCATATATGTTTTACATCTCAAGTGTCAAGGCAATATCAATAAGAGGTTAGTATGTATACAGTTGAGAACTAGGAGGAGGCTTGAGCAGTTTGTCTAACTAAAAGCAAGAATGAGCCTGAAATGGGATACGACATTAAACACAAGTCAGGAAATCTAGTTTGTAATGGGGGAATTGAGTAACTCAGTAGGCTGCAGTTTATAGGTGAATGAGGCTTAGATTATGGCATTCAGAAGGAGGAGCAGAAATCCCAGGAGAATTCAATGTCAAATTAGATCTTCAGCTCAGTGGATGCAGCATGGAAACAAGATAAGGGCTTCAGTCTATTCAGAAGAAGAGAGGTGATTACAACCTAAACAGTAGTAACAACATATCTACAATATATCAGATACTGTGTTAAGCCTTAGGGTACAAGGTGAGAATTTTTTTGCTAACAAAAACAACAACAATAAAAACTGTCTTTTTGAACCTAATTATTAAATAGTAAATGGCCATTTCTAAGAAACTCTTGTTACCATGTAGATTTTTTTTTTTTTTTTTTTTTTTTTTTTGTGGTGCTAGGGATTGAACCCAGGGCCTTACGCATGCAGGACAAAGCACTCTACCAACTGAGCTATATCTCCAGCTCTCAAAAATATTTTAAATCTCTAACTTCCTCAAATAAATGCTTTGGAGTTTTGTTAAAATTTGGGCACATTCACAAAACACATTAGGCATGCACACAAATCTCTATTTGTTCTTTTAGATATAAACTCTCATTCAACCTGTTTTCACTTTGGAAAACTGTCCTAAATGTATCAGATCATTAGATTTCCCTCCCTTCTGGATTCAGTTTGAGTGGGGCCACTTGGGAGTTCAGTTTGATAACTGAAAGAAGGAAGGAAATGAGGTTGGATTATTTATTATCTTATATCATTGTTATGGAGTTTCCTTAGAGTAAGCTGAGTCACTTGACTATAGGTCACTGATTCTTTCAAGATGGTTGGTTCTCTATATATGAATTTCTCTGAGTTTCACATCCTAATCTATTCTCTTGTCCCTTGGGGCCTAGGGCTGATAATAGCTCTACTGTTACTTGCACCTCCATCAGTTGTTCTCAGACTTTCTACACATTAAAATTACCTAGAGTTGTTGTTAAAAAGGATTGCTGGGCCTCACTCAGCATTTCTGATTTTGTGGCTCTAGGGCGAGACCCCTAATTTACATTTCTAATAAGTGGATCCAGCGACCACACTTGGAGAGTCTTATAGTTTTCTTGTACCTTACCTTCGGCTTTATTCAATTGTCCTTTTATTAATTTGTTTTTCAGTTCTCTAATCTGGTTTTATACCATCTGCTTAATACTGGGACAGTACCTTTTCCCACTGTATCAAAAATGGTCCTAGTAAACAGAGCCAAAAATGATATTCTGGAATTAGTTTTGTCATATGTTTAAAGAGTACAGTGGAGAAAAAAGTGAGATGTAGGTAATTAATTCATGGCATGTAGGGGCATTGCAATTATTCAGATTATCACTGATGTTAATATGGGATGAAGTATGGATGGAAGATAGACTATTGGACGTCAAGTGGCTATGATATTAGTTGTATGTCAACTAAGGAACAAATAAATGTGTTAACATTAATTTTTAAATAAATGTGTTAACATTTATTTGTACTTATATTTACATTTAATTGACAAAATTTATATATGTTTATTATGTATAACATGATGTTTTGAAATACATTCACATTACAGAATGGGTATAATCAAACTAATCAACATACATAATGTACTAAATTTTTGTAGTGAGAACATTTAAAATCTCTGCTGGAGATTTTCAATATATAATACATTGTTATTAATGACAATTACTAGGTTGTACAATAGATCTCTTGAGCTTATTCCTTTTATTTAGCTGAAATTTTTTTGAGGTGGTGCTGGAGATTAAACCCAGGACCTGGTGCATGCTAAGCATGTACTCTACCACAGAGCTACCTACCTCCAGCCTTTCTTAAAATTTGTTTTTTGGGGACTTCTTGTTTTTATTTAAAAAAATTTTGCATCATTTGACCAATACCTCTCCAACTCCTACTTCTCTAACTCATGTTAACCACTGTTCTCTTACTTCTAAGAGTTCAACCTTGTTAGATTTCGCAAAAATTGAAATCATGCAGCAACGGCGAGGTGTTTAGCAACTCAGTGAGACTCTGTTTCTACATAAAACACAAAATAGGGCTGGGGATGTGGCTCAGTGGTCAAGTGCCCCTGAGTTCAATCCCCAGTACCAAAAAAAAAAAAAAAAAAAAAAAAAAAAATTGAAATCATGAAGTATTTGTCTTTCTGTGCCTGGCTTATTTTACTTAACATAATGTCTTCTGAGTTTATCCATGTTGCCTTCCTTCTTTCTTTCACTCCTTTCTCCCTCCCTTCCCCTTTCTCTCTTCCTTTCTTTACAGTACTAGGGATTGAGCCCAGGGGCCCTCTACTACTGAGCTATATCCCCAGCCCTTTTTTATTTTTTATTTTGAGGCAAGGTCTTGATAAAATACCTAGGCTAGTCTTGAACTTGTGATCCTCCTGCATAAGCATCTCTAGTTGCTGAGATTATAGGTGTGAACTACTGTGCCTGGCCAGGATTTCCTCTTTTTAAAGGTTCAATAGTATTTGATTGTATGTATAGGCCACTTTCCCTTGATCCATTCATCTTTTGATGGTCATTTAGGTTAATTTCATATGTTAGCTAATGTGAATAATGCTGTAGTGAACATGGAAATGTAGACATCCCTCCAATATACTGTTTCTATATCCTTTGGATATAAACCGAGTAGTAGGATTGCTGGATCACATGGTAGTTCTGTTTTTAATTTTTATTTAATTTTTAAAGAAACCTCAGTACTATTTCCCACAATGGCCTAGCAATAGCATGCAAGTGCTCCCTTTTCTTTAAATCTTCTCCAACACTTATTATCTTTAGTCTTTTTGATAATACCCATTCTAATAGATGTGAGGTGATATATCCCTATAGTTTTTAATAATCTTAAGATTGTGGAGTTCCCTGGCTCTTTCTTATGACCCTAAGGAAGTTAAATAGGAAAAAGAAGTAATTTAAAACTGTGATTATTCAATTAAGTACATGTGTGGACAAGCAAAAAGGTATCCACTGAAGACTTGAAGAAGCTTTCCATTTCTTGTAGTTTCAGGGCTGATGTGACTGAGGAAACTCCAACCCTAAACTTAACTCTTCCTGGTTCAACAGAGGATCTAGGCATTTGATGCATAAAAGTATCTTACTTTTGTTATAAAATATACCACAACATTAAATTACATATCTGATGGATGCAAAATAAAATTCATTTTAAAAATAAGTAAAAATTATTATGTACAGGGAAAAAATATTTTGTCTCATAAGAGGATGCTGACAAATCATGACCCACCTTTGCTCTCTCTTATTGATTCAACATAGCCAAGATAGAGAGGCACAAGGCTTGCCCCAAGAAGAATAGCTTATACACTGAAAGAGTTGAAGACCTCATCAATCTGTATTGGGATACGTGGTGAGTGAATGCTAAGGTTTGTCAGACTAAATTCACTGACACCTGTATACTTACCTGAGATTTGGGATTTAATATGTTGGCTTGAACACATAGGAGAGGCATTAGTAATCTATGAATATATTAACTGAAGTCTGAACTTAATGATGACTTATAGTTAATGAAGTAGAAATGTTTTAGATTACCTGTCCTACCATGGAGAAAGAAATTGAAGGGCTCAGGGAAGTGAAAATGATAGAATGGTTCAGCTAACTCTTAATCATACTCTTTAGGAAGGCCAGGGATGCTTTCTTTATCACTGAGATATGCCTTGGTGAAGGCGTACTTCTGTGGTTTTTGTTCTCTCTAGGAAGATGATGACTATGAATTATGTTATTGGGTTCCCTGATCCAATGGAATCAAATTAGGCTTTGAGAGAGAGAGAGAGAGAGGAGAGAGAGATATATCAACCAATGGCCCTTAATCATTACAAAGTGTTTAAAATTACACAATGCTACAGAGTTGGGATTTTGACTTACAAGGATCTATGGAAGTGTTTTTCTTTTTTCCTTTTTTTTTTTTTTTTTTGGCAGGTGGATCATGGAGGAGAATATTTTTCAAAACTGTGTATCAGAATCATTTGGAGGGCTTATTAAAACCCAGATTAATGGTCTCCATTTCTCAGATTTCTAAATCAATAGGTCCAAGAAGGTATATAAAATTTTTATTTCTATCAAGTTAGTAGGTAGTTGCCTAGGAGTATAGCTAAGTGGTGCAGAACTTGCCTAGCATGTGTGAGGCTCTGGATTCAATCCCCAGAACCAGAAAAAAAATTAAACAAGTTACTACATAGTGCTACTGCTGCTGGTCTGGGGACCACACTTTGAGAACCACTGATCTATGACAGTAGCTGACTTATTATGAAATTTTAAGAATGAGACATATTTGCAGCCTTCCAAGGTCCTGACAAGTATAGGCAGAGAAATCCTGCCTGTGGCAGGTCTTGTAGATAGAAATGCATTATCTTAGTGTTTATGGATGTATGCCAAATTCAGATCCCAGGTCCTTTCAGTTGAGGAGAGGCCAGGTCCCTTTGTAAAGGTCTTTGCAAAGTAGCCATAGGTGTATATTTTACATTTTTCTCTAAGTCATATCTAAGCATATTCCTATGATATATTAATAGAGGAAGAAAAAAATTGGTCCTGATTTACAGATGGATCTTTATTGTATACTGAGACCAGTTCTAATTGGATAGGTGCTACACTACAACTCCATGCAGGAATGATCCCGAGAACCAGTGTGAAAGAAAATTTTTACAATACAAAAAGCTCTGCAGTCTTCTACCTGAGTGTTTGTACACTGGGGAAAAGGAAATACGCAGGACCTTCTGAGTTATTGGATTCTGAGATCTTAAATGGCACCATGGTAAACCAATCATAGAACAGGTTTATAGAGATCTTGATATAGGTGGTCATTTCAAAATCTAACATCATGTTATAGTTTAGATATGGAATATCCCCTGAAGTCTCATGTGTTGAAAGCTTGGTCCCCAATGCAGCAGTGTTTGGAGGTAGATCTTTTGGGAAGTGACTGGATTATGAGGATGCTAACTGCATTAGTGTATTAATTCATTGAAAAATTTATAATCTATTGGACTATTGGGAGGTGGTGGAAACTGTAGGAGGTAGAATCTAGTTGAAGGAGTGGGTCCTTGGGGCTATATCTTATTGCTGGCTTCTTCCTCTCTTTCTGTATGCTTCTTGGCTGCTATAAAATGAGCAGATTTCCTCTGTTATACCGTCCCAGTATGATGATCTGCCTGCCCTCAGGCTCAAAGCAATGAAACTGACTGACCATGAACAGAAACCTCTGGTACCATGAGACAAAATAAATATTTTCTCCTATAAGTTGTATATGTCAGTATTTTTGTCACAGTAATGAAAAGCTGACTAACATAGCAATTCTCAGTCCTGAATATATAATGGGCTTTGATGTAATTAGTAACTGGCAAAATCATACATTGATTTTCCTGATCCATGAAATGAAAGCTATTATGATAAACAGTGGGGAGTGGGGGACAGAAGCCTTATGTTGGCATCTTCCACCCAGCTAAGTACATAGAAAGTAATACCAGATTCCTAAGGGAAATTCAGAAATTATTATCACCATAGAAGACTGAAAATATGTAGGGGTGATTATTCTTACTACACTGATGTTTCATTTGACTGTTTGGCTAGTAAAAAAGTCATATGGCTTTTGAAATATGACAGTATAGTTTTTCAAACTTAGGTAGTGTTATTAATTGTCCATATAGTACCAGTCATGCTATCTTTATGGGAGCAAACTAGCACAACCTCCTTAAAGATGTTTTATTTTCTATTTCCATTGGCAAGGAAAAATTAGAAGTAGTCAACATTTACATGGAAGTAACACCAGTATATATTTAAAGTTTACCATAAGTAATACTCAATTGGTAACTGTCACAATATAATCCTGAGGGACTTTGATATGCATGTCAGAATATGGGGGCTGTATCCTACAAAAGTCCAAAGGTCTGCCACATTAGTGAATTTTCTAGAATCACAGTGAAACAAAGTCAGGTTAGTTGTTATAAAGTGAGAAACAAATTATTAGACCTGTACCTCGAACCCTGCCCACCACCAAGAGTGAGACATACTGCTTTAGTGGGCTTCTTTGTTTTTGAATGCACCATGTATCACATTTGGGTGGACTGTTGTGGCCCATTTATTGATTAAGCTCTAAGTCTGCCAGTTTGAGTGAAGCCAGAAGAAAGAAATGACTCTGTAGTACTCCTGTCTATAGAACAAACTTTTCGGCCTCATGAAGTTTATGACCCAAAGACTCAATCTACTGGAAATGTATGTGATAGACAGAGATACCATTTGGTGTTTCTGGAAAATGCAAAAGGAGTATCATGGCACAAATCTCTCCTTTGCTGACAATAGTGTTTTTTCTGGATTACTTTTTGTATTATTCAGCATTGCATTACTGTGACCAAAATTCTTGACAAGAACAACTTTAGCTTTTAGTAAAGCTAAAAGGAAAAGTATATTTTGGCTCAAGGTTTCAGAGGTTCAGGCCAAAGTTGGCTGATTCCATTGCTCTGAGCCTAAGGTAGAAAATGATGGTGGAAGGACAGCTGCTCAGATCAGGGAAGGTAGGGAGGAAAGAGAGAGAGGTAGGGGGAAGAGCCAGTGACAAACTAAAAACCCCAAAGCACACTTCTCTGACCCACTTTCTCTAGCCACATCCTATCAGCCTACAGTTATCTGTACAGTAATCCTTTCAAATGGTTAATCCATCAAATGGATCAATCCACTGATGATGATGTTCCAGCTCTCATAATGTAATCATTTTAGCTCTTAACATTCCTGCATTACCTCACACATGAGCTTCTGAGGGACATCTCATATCCAAGCCATAACAATTCTGGATCCTAAGACAGGCTAAACATCTACATGACTACAGGACACAGGTGAGTGTGACTTGAATTGCTGATCATGAACTAGTTGTTCTTGAATCTAGTGAACCATAAAATTCTATTGCCCAGTAGCATTCCATTATAAATCAGATGTAGTCTATGAATAGCAGTACTCAGCAGGCTTAGGAGACAAAGTGGACTGCATTAGTGGATTATTTACATCTCCATGGTATTGGTTATACTACTACTCTGTTCTTCAATCCATATCTATTATTTCATGAGGAGTTTCCTATTATATATTAACAGAGAAGGAGGATGCATGGTCTTCATTTGTGGATCCATTTTCATAGTATACTGAAACCATCTGCAGGGGATAGATGAATCCCAGGTATGGATGACCATGAAAGACAGTGGGAAGGGAAATTCCTCCAGTGGACTGAACTCCGAGCCTTATATCCAGATTTTATTTTGTGTAGAAGTAGAGGTATCTTATAGTATTAATATATATTAAAATAAGGGAAGTGCCTAATAAACTGATTGGCTAGTCAGGGATTTGGAGAGAAAAAAATAGTGAAGTTAGTGGAGGAATAGAGTACAAAAATATTTCTGTCTCAAAGACTACCAAAGAGATCCACAGTGGCTAAGACATTTAATTTTTGGGTAGATGAATGATCCATACTGTGAATGTCAGCTGCTTTTTTCAGCTATTCTTCTTTCTGAAAAGTCCAAGTTTGATGTGGTTGTGGTGGCTGAATAGAGATTATGCAAGTCTCAGTAACATGGGTTTTGCCTTCTCAAAGCTTCCACTACTTGCTGAGTATCTAACTTTCCAAGATCAGAGACCAACACTGAACTCCAGATATGGCATTATCCTTATGAGACCATCCAACCACCCAGTGGCAGGAGGCAGTACTTTATCCCAACAAAGAAGGACACAAAGCCCAAATAATGTTTTCTTATTGTGTCTCCTCTATCTGCCATTTTTAGATTTATAAAATGGTTTATCCATCTGTTGTATACCTATAACATTGCTTTCAATTAACAGTTTCTTAAGGCATTCTAGTAGTCTCAAGTACATAGAATTTCTTGGACTTACCATGTGTATATCATTCAGAATAGCTGTCTTGGTGGAATGATGGGATGGCCAGACAAATGCTTAGCCATAGAGCTAGTTGGAAGATAATCCCCTGTGAGGCTGTGAGGCTGCATCGTGGTGTTTGTGTTAAACGAGTATTCAATAATGTTTTAGAAAGGGAAAAAAGTTAATGTTGCAAATTTTAACTACTTTCCTCTTCTATAAATCTTTTAATATAATTTTTGGAATAACAGTAATATTATAGGGTCATTGCTTATCAATACTTTACCTTTGTCAGAATTTTTTCTTAGAACAAGACATTTAACTCTGATCTCCTTGGGAATCTGTGATACCCACAGGGTCTACCATGGATCTCTCTTAGATGCTGTGGCATTCTGAACTATATACCCCAAGAAACCATAGGCAGTAGCCCTGCATGTGTATGGTATATTACAATTTTCAAAGATCTGGTGTATAGCATTGTTTATCAACATCTGAAACGGATATTGTAAATAATATAATAAACAAAAATTAACAGAATACAATGGTAGCGTCAGAGGTGTATGTCTTCTAACAAGTTGACTTTATTAAAATTTTAATTTATTTTTATCAGGCTAAATTAAAATATACATTGAAACATTCAGGTGAAATGAGAAGCAAGCTAAGGTCTTGGCTTAACTGCCTGATATTGAAATCATTTGTTTGTGGCTTCATCTTTGAAGCTGAGTGTATTAGAGCTTGGCATGGAATCTGCCACTATAGCAACTGAAGATTTGTTCTTAATGGCTGCATCTTGGCTTATCTAGAACTGAGTATCAGTTATTATCCTTGAAAAACTCCTGGAGTAAAAATCATTTCTGACCTAACTTTGCATATGGTTCAATTTGGGATTGCCATATGATTCAAATGATGCCAGCTTAGAATGTACATGTCCATCTTACCATGTTGGTGCCTGGGTTTTCTTAGCTGCTATTGTTCTTTTCTTCCTGTGAAAAAAAGGCTGCATAATTTTATTCTGTTCTAGTTCTTATGAGTTAATTTTTTAAAAGTCTGATTTTTATCCCTGAAATCTTTGAGAGAGATCCCCCATGCTTTGGAGTACTTTCATTTTGGAATACTCTGGGGTATGTTTAAGAGAATAATTTTAATTATATATTTTCTTATAGAAAATAAGAGTTTAGTTGATGATCATGAAATGTTGTCAATATTGTGACCCCAAATTATATGATAGAAGGGTCGATAGATGCCAGTGACAAACATACATAAAAATTCTATTCTATTCAATTTCATTTCATGGATGGTGTGTTTTTAGTATTAGGATGTTTGGGGTGAACTATGACATTATTGAAGACACTTGACTCAACTAAAACTTCTTTTATTGCATCACTTTTTAGCAATACTGCTAAAGTAACAGAACTTGCTATTTCTCTAACTTGTCTGAGCAATATATTGTAATCATTAGCAAGCTGAATTAAAACTGCACCTACCAATTACTGCTCAAAAATTAGAGCTGTAAATAATGCACAGCATCTTGGTCTAGGCAGATGACCTTATCTGCTTATCTTCCTACTATGTATAACAAAATAATGGTTGATAAGGGATATTAACAACTGTTTTAATTAGAAATTAAACTTTTAGAAGTCATTTGAGTATCCCGCTCAACCCCATAACAGAGAATTCTGAGACTGATTTAATCAGCAGTGTCTTAAATCTTCATTTTAGCTACTATCTGGGTGGCAGAACTGAGAGTTGCTTTTGTGTGACTCCTTTCCTTGGTGAAAATTTCATGTGCATGATAAATTTGTGTATTTGATTTGACATTCTTTCTAGCTCTTTTACATCCATTATTATTATTCTTTAAAACAAAGTCAAGCCGGGTGCTGTGGCGCAAGCCTGTAATCCCAGCACTTAGGGAGGCTGAGACAGGAGAATTGCGAGTTCAAAGCCAGCTTCAGCAACTGCAAGGCGCTAAGCAACTCAGTGAGACCCTGTCTCTACATGAAACACAAAATAGAGCTGAGGATGTGGCTCAGTGGTGGAGTGCCCCTGAGTTCAACCTCCAGTACCAAAAAAACAAAAAACAAAGACAAAGACAAACATTTCCTTTGTTAAAAATATTGTCCAAATTGCTAATATTGTTTTAAAAATCCAATTAAGAGACTTTTGGACATAAAGGAATATATACAGATATATTGAGAGGGTTAATTTTGTGTAGTTGAATACATTTTAAGCTTGAACTTAGATGATTATATGTATTTAATTACCCTAAAATTGTGCCAACACTGAATACTTTTCTCCAATATGACTTGGCTCTGTCTGTGTGTTTACTTTATTAAATTTCTTTATGTATATATGAGTCTCTGAATAGTTATTGAATTTTTTAAGGGAACATTTATTGGGTGCCACTGAGTGCCAAACATTATGCCAACACTGGGGGAGTGAGGTGCAGTAGGGGTTAATAAGGCCTCATCCTCTTTGTATGACAATAAAGCCTTCCAAATAGGATCTCTTACCTTGATTGGTGTTAGATAAGACCTCAAGGGATTCTTTAGTACAGTCTGAATGTTCACTGTGTTCAGGGCCATTTGGACCAAAAGCATTTAAGATGTGTAATTTAGAATAAGAAGAAAATTTAATATATTGGTACCATGTTCTAGATATAAATAACTTTTAACACTCTGAATTACTTAGAAATATGAGATAATCCCTAGTAAGGAACTATAGTATAAGAGAATATTTATTAAATGAAACAAAATTAATTAAATTCTCTAATAAAAATTGACATTTGGGGCTGGGATTGTAGGTCAGCGGTAGAGCGCTTGCCTCGCATGCGTGGGGCCCTGGGTTCGATCCTCAGCACCACATACAAAGCAATAAAATAAAGACATTGTATCCATCTACACTAAAAAAATATTTTAAAAAATTGACATTCACTGATAGATACAATTTAAGATGATTTTTATCTGTAAGCTTTATAGATTTTACCTTTATTGGGGCTCCTTCCAATTACCTTCCAAGAGGAACTTTGAAGGAGTTTTCCTTAAAATGTTATGCTGTAAAAATCGAATCAATTCATAAAAAAGTCTACTTGATCACACTCTTTTATATAAGCAATATCATCAAGAAAATAGGTATTTAAATTCCTTTCAATTTAGAGAACAGCTGATTGTTCTGTTCACAATTCCTATCAACTAATTCTCTGCAGATTTTAATACAATCAATATCCAAAGCTAGATTGGTTAATTTCATTTACTATCAAATATAGAAGAAAGAATTCCAACAAGTACCTATAGTTGACAGACCTTCAAACCTTAGTGAACCTATTGGAATTACTGGAAAAAATTAATTGTGGTGCATGGTGACCATATAGAACTTTCTGTGTTGAATACAATTTTAATCATAATAATTTTCTATTTCATATTGCCAATCAGAATTGTTTTTTGAAAGCCATTGCTATTTTCATTTGAATCTAAAAGATACTAACGACTTAATGGCTTTCTGCTAAATGATTACTCTTCTAAGTAAAGCTAAAACTAATTTTTTTTTATTATTGGAAATGTTAGTGAAATAGTTCTATCCCTTAGATTATGGCTTCATTGTACCTCTTCAAAGAAAAGAGCCGCTTAGGAGTTTATTGATACAGAAATGGGAAGAAGACTGATTATCGAATATGAAGAGGGAAAACTATGTGATGTCATTTCATATTCAAAGTTGACAAATAAATGGGATATATAACAATCCTTGTGCTTACTACTTTACACTAAATTATAAAAAATAGGATTCCAAGTTTTCTTTTACTTTTTGTGAGAAGCTATCCTGACACTGGTAAATATTGTGAAGAGGATATGATATTATATAAAGTTTCTTTTTTGGGAGGGTGATATTTTAAAGAATCTTTGGAATTTCATGATAGATTGTTACATAGTGAATCGAATATGAGGGTATCAGGTGCATAGACTATAAAATATTGTGCTAGAGGATAACAAACTATTTGTGTGCTAATAGAACAGATCATAAGAAGTAAGGAAAAATTGACTTAGAATATATTGCATGTTAAAGATAATGATGAGAATCATAAGAGAAGATAAATGCTTTTTAAATGAGTAAGTGAGCAAGGGTTGTGGAGACTTACAGAAAATCAGTAGACCATGCTGGATCATTTGTCTTTCATGTCAAGGTCGCAGTTTTGGTCATGCTTTTTGTCAATTATTTTTCCTCTATCCTTGTACCATAGGTTACACTGATAAATCCAGCTACCCCACAAATAACAATAACTACAATATTTTATGAGGTATCCATATCCCATGCACTGTGTGTATATTATTTCATTTATTTAATCCTTATATACGTTTTATGGAATAGATGTTAATATTACCATTTAGAGAAGGAGAAACTGAGACTTGTAGAGATCAATTTATTACATAATCAAGAAGGGCCAGGGGGATGATATGAATCTGACTACAGAATTGTCTTTTCTGCAAATTGCTTTTCTGCAATTTGTCATATCAAATATTATATCATGTTGAGAGGGAGAGAATTTTTCCAACCTCATTCTGAGGTCAGTATTCTCCTGATACCAAAATCAGACAAGGCTACACACACACAAAGGAAATTATTATAGATTTAATGATCATAGAGGCAAAAATTTTCAATAAAACACTAGCAAATTGAATAAAATAGCACATCATAAAGATAATTCATCATGATCAAGTGGAATTTATTTCAGGAAATCAAGGGTGATTCTTACACAAATCAATAAATATAATACATCCAATTAACAAAATCAAGGACATATACAAATCAATAAATATAATACATCCAATTAACAAAATGAAGGACAAAAGTTATGTGGCTATCTTGATGAATGCAGAAAAGGCATTAGATAAAATTTAGTATCATGACAAAAGCTCTGAACAAAGTTGGTATAGAAGAAATATACCTCGACATAATAGAGACTATATATAACACATTCAGAGCAAATTTTAGCTTTCCCCCTAATATCTGAAACAAGACAAGAATGCCCACTCTTGATATGCTTATTCAAAACATCACTGGTAATTTTTGTCTGAGCACTTAGGCAATAAAAAGATATAAAAAGCAGAAAATAGGAAGGGAATAAGTCAAATTATCCCTGGTTACAGACAATATAGTTCTATATATAGAAAATCTTGAAGACTTTATTAAGAGACTATTAGAAATGATCAACTAATTCAGTAAAGAATACAAAATCAACATAGAAACATCAGCATTTTATACACCAATAGGTATATTGCTGAGAATTAAATCATGAAGCAATTCCATTCACAATAACTAGAGTAAAATAAAATATTTAGGAATAGAATTAATTAAGGAAGTAGAAGACCTTTAAATGAAAACTACAAAACTCTGATGAAAGGAATTGAAAAAAGTGTGTATGCACATACACACACGAAGAATGAAATAATCTCATATTAATGGTGGGAAGAATTAATATTGTTAAAACACCGATATTATCCAGTGGTTTACAGATGCACTGCAATTCCTGTCAAAATACAAAAACATTATTCAAAAATCTATAAAAAACATCTACAAAATTCACATGAAACTACAA
Organism: Geosciurus inauris; assembly: GCA_004024805.1. Classification (NCBI taxonomy): domain Eukaryota; kingdom Metazoa; phylum Chordata; class Mammalia; order Rodentia; family Sciuridae; genus Geosciurus; species Geosciurus inauris. The sequence goes on from PVHX01015998.1 coordinate 37,854, forward strand.
AAGGACCCCAAATAGTGAAAGAAATCTTGAGCAAAAACTAACAAGGGTGGAGGCATCACATTACTTGACTCCAAAATATACTACAGATCGGTTCCAAATGGTGGCCTAGACAGACGTGATGTTCCCAGTCTCTCCAGGACCGGGATTTAAAGTAGTGGAAACACTGTTTCCCAGCAAGTTTTTAGAGGACACCTGATAGTTGCTTCCATGCAGGAATTCCACTTGCGTGCCTGCAGGGTCGCCAAGCCCCAGCATTTGCACAGGAACCCAGCCGTGCACTCCAGTGCAGGACTCTGACCAATTGTCCAGGCAAAACCTGCTCCTGCACAGGATCCTAAGCTACAGTGCCCACACACCCCACAGGACCTCGGGTCGCCCACCCACACAGGACCCCTAGCTATTGCACCCATGTGGGATCCCTGGGTCCTGTGCAGGACCCCTGGCTGTTGCTCTTATGTGGAACTCCATCTACCAGGGTGGAATCTCCCTGTTTGCTTACACTTGGGGACATGGGACAAGATCTGGAGACAAACTTTTACTTCTGCATAGCATACCACAGAGCTGCATCTCTGAACATGTCACCAAACACCACCACCTGGCCTGGCCCTTCACCCTATCTCTGAAGCAGACAGCTTCTTTGTGAGATTCTGCTTCATGATCTTTGACTTGAGTGGGCAGGTATCAGTAAGCAACAGACAATGCCACCTACTGGAAGGGAAGGGAAGCAATCCTGTTTATTTACATTGAACATTTTATTTTTTATTTTTTCCTTCTATTCTTGTTTTTTTCTTTTTTCTCTTTTCTTCCTTTCTTTTTCTTCTTTTCTCTCTCTTGCTCTTTTCCCGCCCTCACATTCCCAACATTTGTGAAATCAAGTATTTTTTATGCATTAGGCTATTGTGGACCAGGATATCTGATTAGTATACTACAATTGTATTGTATAGTCTCGTAACTTCCCCCTTTACATGTTTTATTTTTCTTATTTTTATGTCTCCTCATTAGTTGTACTCTATTTTCTTCCTACTTACTGGTCTTCCCCAAATCTTTTTTTCTCTCTTTTCTACTAATAGCCCATTTCTTTTGGATTCCTCTTTCATGCTTTCTAGGATCTATTAACTATATCCTCACTTCTTACCTCCCTAACATCTCATCCTACACCCTACCACCAGTTATCTCTAGCCCACCAGCAGAAACTGTAGATCTTTGTACAAACTTGTTTATAGAGTAGATGCTAATAGAACTCGTAATTTCTGTATATTGTGACTAAGCCATAAATGTATTTAGGAGGTAGTAGGAGCAACTTGGTTTAAAACTATATATTGTTTGTATTAAGATCTGTCAAAATTAGTCTCCTCCTTAAAGGGAGGGGTATTGGAATGCTGTAGGAAATCTATAAGCCTATAGGATAAAAACTGTAGCACCTCAGATCTGTAGTGCTAGAAAGGAAGACACACAAACACAATGAAAAAACAAGGGAAGAAAGTGCCTCAAACAAACCAAGATACTACATTATTAGAATTCATGGTCAGCATAGCATGACCGTGTTATGACCAGAAGATATGTTAGAGAAGGAGTTCAGGATGTACATAACTAAAATGTTCTGTGACTTAAAGAATGATATAAGAGAGCAAACCCAGGTAGCAAAAGATCATTTTGATAAAGAGCTGCATAGGCAAATACAGGAAGCAAAAGATTACTTCAATAAGGAGATAGAGAATCTGAAAAAAGAACCAAACAGAAATACTCAAAATGAAAGAAATAAACCAAATTAAAAACTCAATAGAAAGCATCACCAACAGATTAGATCACTTGGAAGACAGAACCTCAGACAATGAAGACAAAATATTTAATTGTGAAAATAGAGTTGACTCCACAGTGAAGATGGTAAGAAACCATGAACAGAACATCCAAGAATTATGGGATAACATGAAAAGACCAAATTTAAGAATTATTGGGATAGAGGAAGGCATAGAATTTCTAACCAAAGGAATGAACAATCTATTCAATAAAATAACGGAAAATTTTCCAAACATGAAGAACAAATTGGATAATCAAATACAAGAGGGTTATAGGACACCAAATGTACACAACCACAAGAGATCTACACTAAAGCACATCATTATGAAAATGCTTAGTATTCAGAATAAGAAGAGAATCTTAAAAGCCATAAGAGAAAGGAATCAGATTATATATAGGGGGAAACCAATTAGGATCTCTGCAGACTTCTCAACCCAGACCCTTAAAGCTAGAAGAGCTTGGAACAACATATACCAAGCTCTGAAAGACAATGGATGCCAACCAAGAATCTTATATCCAGCAAAATTAAGTTTTAGATTTGATGATGAAATAAAAACCTTCCAATATAAACAAAAATTAAAAGAATTTACAGCAAGAAAGCCTGCACTACAGAACATTCTTGGCAAAATATTCCATGAGGAGGAAATGGAAAACAACAATGAAATCCTGCAAAGGGAGGAACTACACTAAAGGAAAGGCCAATCAAAGGAGAAACCCAGTCAAGTTAAAAACTAAGAATAAACCAAAATGTCTGGGAATACAAACCATGCCTCAATAATAACACTGAATGTCAATGGCCTAAACTCAACAATTAAAAGACACAGACTGGCAGATTGGATTAAAAAAAAAACAACTCAACAATATGCTACCTCCAAGAGACTCATCTCATAGAAAGAAACACTCACAGATTGAAGGTGAAAGGATGGGAAAAAATGTATCACTTAAATGGACTGTGTAAACAAGCAGGGGTTTCCATTCTCACATCAGATAAAGTTGACTTCAAACCAAAGTTAGTGAAAAGGGATAAAGAAGGTCATTTCATACTGCTTAAGGGAATCATGCATCAACAAGACATAAAAATCTTAAATATCTATGCCTCAAACAATGGGCAGCCATATATGTCAAACAAACCCTTTTCAACTTCAAGAATCAAATAGACCACAATAGAATAGTACTGGGTGACTTTAACACACCTCTCTCACCACTGGAGAGATCTTCCAACAAAAAATAAAAAAAGAATCTACAAAACTCAATAGAACAATCAGTAATCTAGACTTAACAGACATATATAGAATATTTCATCCTTCAACAAGAAAATTCACTTTTTTCTCAGCAGCACATGGATCCTTCTCCAAAACAGATCATATGCTATGCCACAATGCTAGTCTTAGCAAATACAAAAAATTAGAGATACTACCCTGCATTCTATATGACCATAATGGAATGAAATTAGAAATTAATGACAGTTTAAAGAAAGAAGATAATCCAACACGTGGAGACTCAATAATATGCTTTTGAATGATGCATGGATAACAGAAGACATCAGGGAGGAGATAAAAAAATTCTTAGAGGTAAATGAGAACCCTGATACACTACAAGACCTACAAAGAAGAACTAACTCTATACTCCTCAAACTATTCCATGATTAAAAAAGTAAGGAACCCTTCCAAACTCATTCTATGAGGCTAGTATCACCCTGATACCAAAACTAGACAGAGACACATCAAAAAAGGAAAATTTCAGACCAATATCTCTAAAGAATATAGATGCAAAAATTCTCAATAAAATTTTGGCAAATTGCATACAAAGGCATATTAAAAAAATAGTGCACCACAATCAAGTGGGGTTCATTCCAGGGATGCAAGGTTGGTTCAACATATGGAAATTAATAAATGTAATTAATCACATCAATATACTTAAAGATAATCACATGATTTTATCAATTGATGCAGAGAAAGCATTTGACAAAATACAGCACCCTTTCATGTTTAAGCACTAGAAAAATTAGGGATAGTAGGAACATACCTCAACTTTGTAAAAGCAATCTATGCTAAACCTAAGGCCAACATTATCCTAAATGGACAAAAATTGGATGCATTCCCTGTAAAAATGGGAACAAGACAGGGATCTCCTCTTTCACCACTGATATTCAACATAGTCCTTGAAACTCTAGCCAGAGCAATTAGACTGATGAAAGAAATTAAAGGGATATGAATAGGAAGAGAAGAGCTCAAACTATCATTATTTGCTGACAACATGATATTGTACTTGGTGGATCCAAAAAATTCCACCAGAAAACTTCTAGAATTAATAAATGAATTCAGCAATATTGCAGGATAAAAAAATCAACACCCATAAATGAAATGCATTTCTATACATCGGCAATGAATCCTCTGAAAGAGAAATCAGGAAAACTACTCCATTCACAATAGTCTTAAAAAACCAAATTCTTGAGAATCAATCTAACAGGAGCATTGAAAGACCTCTACAATGAAAGCCACAGGACACTAAATAAAGAAGTTGAAGAAGATCTTAGAAGATGGAAAGATCTCCCATGCTCTTGGGTAGGTGGAATCAATGTTATTAAATGTCCATACTACCCAAAGTGCTGTGTAGATTCAATGCAATCCCAATTAAAATCCCAAAGTAATTTCTTATAGAAATAGAAAAGGCAATCATGAAATTTATTTGGAAAAATAAGAGGCCCAGAATAGCTAAAGCAATCCTCAGTAAGAAGAGTGATGCAGGACACATCACAATACCAGACCTTAAACTATACTACAAAGCTATAGTAACAAAAACAGCATGGTATTGGCACCAAATAGACATGTAGACCGATGGTACAGAATAGAAGACACAGAGACTAACCCACATAAATACAGTTATCTCATATTAGACAAAGGTGCCAAATACATACACTGGAGAAAAGATAATCCTCTTCAACAAATGGTGCTGGGAAAACTGGAAATCCATGTGCAGCAAAATGAAACTAAATCCCTATCTCTCACCATGCATAAAACTCAACTCAAAGTGGATCAAAGACCTAGGAATTAGACCAGAGACCCTATGCCTAATTGAGGAGAAAGTAGGCCCAAATCTTCATCACGTTGGATTAGGCCCCAACTTCCTTAACAAGACTCCTACAGTGCAAGAAGTAAAATCAAGAATCAATAAATGGGATGGATTCAAACTAAAAAGCTTTTTCTCAGCAAAAGAAACAATCAACGAGGTGAAGAGAAAGCCTACATTCTGGGAGCAAATTTTTGCCACACACACATCAGAGAGAGCACTTATCTCCAGGACATATAAAGAACCCAAAAAACTTTACACCAAGAAAACAAACAATCCAATCAATAAGTGGGCTAAGGAGCTGAGCAGACACTTCTCAGAAGAAGAAACACAATCAATAAACAAACATATGAAGAAATGTTTAACATCTCTAGCAATTAGAAAAATGCAAACCAAAAGTACTCTAAGATTTCATCTCACCCCAGTCAGAATGGCAGCTATCCAAAATACAAGTAACAATAAGTGCTGGTGAGGATGTGGTGAAAAAGGCACACTCAAACATTGCTGGTGGGACTGAAAATTGGTTCAATCAATCTGGAAAGCAGTATGGAGATTCCTTAAAAAATTTGGAATGGAACAACCATTGGACCCAGTTATCCCACTCTTCAGCCTAGACGCTAAAGACTTAAAAACAGCACACTACAGTAATGCAGCTACTTCAATATTTGTAGCTGCACAATTCACAATTTCTAAGCTGTGGAAGCAATCTAGATGCCCTTCAATAGATGAATGAATAAAGAAACTGTGGTATATATACACAAGGGAATATTACTCAGCAATAAAAGAGAATAAATTGTGGCATTTTCAGGTAAATGGATGTAATTGGAGAACATCATGCTAAGTGAAGTAAGCCAATCCCAAAAAACCAAAGGCCGAATGTTCTCTCTGATTAATGGATGGTGATACATAGGCGGTGTGGGGTGGGGAGCAGGGAGAAATGGGGGAACTTTGGATGGGACAGGGGGTGGGGGAGAGGAAGGAAGGGGGAATGGGAATAGAAAAAATGGTGGAATGAGATGAGCATCACTACCCTTGGTACATGTATGAAGACACAAATGATATGATTCTATTTTGTTTGCAACCAGAGATGTGGAAAATTGAGCTATATATATGTACTATGACTTGAAATGCATTTAAAAAATAAAAAATTGATGATAAAAATAAAATATACTACAAAGTTATAGTGATCACAACAGCATGGTATTGGCATAAAAAACAGACATATAGACCAATGAAACAGAATAGAGTGCCCAAGAAATAATTCCATGCACTTATAGGCATTGCTATTCAACAAAGGTAGAAAAATATACACTGGAAAGGACACTTTTTCATTCAATGGTGATGAGAAAATTGGATATCCACTTACCAAAGACTGAAAAGACCTCTATCTCATACACTATACAAACATGGACTCAAAATGGATCAAGGATCCTAATGTAAGATCTGAAACTATGAAACTACTAGGCAAAAAAACAAAAACAAAAACAAACAAATAAGAACAAACCAAACAACAACAACAAAAACCACAGAGGAATCTCTGGAGACCTCAGTATGGGCAAGAATGTTTTGCATAGGAATGAGCAAAACTAGATAAATGAAATTATATCAAACTAAGAAGTTTCTGCACAGCCAAGAAAGCAATGAAAGGAGGGACAACCTGCACAATGGGAGAAAATATTTGTAAACTATTTATCTGAAAAAGGATTAATAAACAACTGAACAGCAAACAAAACCAAACCAACAAAAACCAACTAACAGTAGGGTTCCAAGATGGCGGCCTAGACAGTCCACTCTGCGCTAGGCTCTCAGGGACCAAAGCTGGAAGTGGTGGAGGTGCCGTTTTCCAGCCAGCTTCCTGGCATCATTCTGCAGCTCAATATCCCACGCAGGAATTTCGCTCGTGTATGTGTGAGTACAGGATCACCGGGAGGCAGCGGTAGCCAGGAGGCGTGGCTTCAGCGCCGGCCGCAGAGGCGCGGTTGCAGCCTGGGCCTCGGCCCAGGGCTCC